>QEPC01011191.1:4826877-4929556 GCA_003113815.1 Sphenodon punctatus | reverse complement strand
CGGGGCCAATGAGGCCGCCGCGTCGGGCCAGATTCGCCACGGCCCGGGGTCCCGCCGGTGATCCCGGGCCGTGGCTCCCGACCAGACGTGACGCCGGGGTTCACCCCGGTATGGGATTGCATTCGACACGCAGCGGCCTCCGGTCCCCCCGCTTCGGCTGCTCACGTGTCAAATGCAATCCCCAGCCGTGGTAACATCTGGGGGGAAACATCCGTTTCCCCCAACAGACGTGACGCTATCACAGCCACCACATGGAATTGAGCGTGGTTCACTGTGATATCGTCACGTCTGAAATCACCCATGCATAAATAACCACCAAGAGTGGTTAGCATCAAGTCTGTTTTCACCCCTTGTTTCAGCACTGGCTAATGAGTTTTGTGAGCCATTTCAAACTGGGGGCACTTGCCCATGTCCTTGTGAGTCTATGCCTTAAGATGGTGCTGATAAGAGATACGAACTGCTTCCCAATTCCAAATCTTTACTTTTTTATTGTATCGCATGAAGGGTCTATTTATAGACATTAGGTGCAATCCTGCGGGCCACTTACACCAGCCCGTACTTGCACCGCAAGCAGTGAACATGCGTGCTCAGGCACACACATGCCCCATTTGCACAACAAGCTGAGCGGGGCAACTGTGCACCCCCTCGATGTGACACACACACCCCTGCTTTCTCCATCCCGCAGGCTGTGGGGTGTGTAGGCTCAGGGGGTGTCTCATCAGAGGGGGCATGCAGTTTCCCCACACAACTTGTTGTGCATGCCTTAGTGAGCGTCGCCCAGTTGTATTGTGTGCCTGCCACCGGTGTAAACTGGCAACAGGATTGCACCCATTCACTTATTATTTATTTATTATTAAAATTTATATGCCGCCCCCCTCCTGCTACAAGCATCTTGGGACAGCTAACATTTTAACACACATAACTAAAAATAATTTAAGACAACCTAAAACCCCCAGATAAATATAACCCATACCCAAACCCTCCCTAACCCAACCCAGCCCCCCACCGACTCCCTGTCTCCCCCACCCCTACCCACTCCCTTCCGCGAAGGCCTGGACAACAGTCAGGTCTTACAGGCCCGACAGAAGGCCAGCAGACTTGGGGCCAGTTGAGCTTCCCTCGGAAGAGAGTTCCATAGTTGCGGTGCGACCACCGAGAATGGCCTCTCCATTGTGGCCCCCCTGCTAACCTGGGGGACCTCCAAGGCAGCGCCCCCAGCGGACCTCAAAGATTGCCCCAGGACCCGAGGAGTGAGGTGGTCTCTCAAATAAGAGGGACCCAAGCCGTATATGGCTTTAAAGGTTAAAACCAGCACCTTGAATTGGGCTCAGAATGCTATAGGCAATCAGTGCAGAACTCGGAGCACTGGTGTTATGTGCTCCCTCCGGCCTGTCCCTGTCAGAAGACGGGCTGCCGCATTCTGCACCAGTTGCAGCATCCGAACCATCACCAGGGGCAGCCCCACGTTGAGTGCATTGCAGTAACCCAGCTTTGAGGTGATGAATGCATGGATGAGGGTGGCCAGGTCGGAGTCTGAAACATATGGCCGGAGCTGCCACACAAGATGTAGCTGGTGAAAGGCTCCCTTCACCACCGCCTCTACCTGGCAATCCAGCCAAAGGCTGGGGTCCAACAGGACTCCCAAACTCCAGTCCCAGGGAGTGGACCCCGTCAATGAGGGGAGCCATCATCCCCACCCAACCCACCAACATCACCTCCGTCTTATTGGGATTCAGCCTCAGTCTGCTCCGTCGCATCCAGTCAGCCACTGCCTCCAGGTGCTGGGAAAGCACTGAGACTGCAGGGCCTAAGTTGGTTGAAAAAGAGGTATAGCTGAATGTCATCAGCATATTGGTGTCAACGCACACCAAACCATCTCACAACCTCCCCCAGGGGTTGCATATAGATGTTAAACAATAATGGAGACAAAATAGAACCTTGCAGTACACCGCAAGAGAGGTCCCAGGGGGCTAGATGTTTCATCCCCCCAACACCACCCACTGGCTCCTTCCTGAGAGGAATGAGCGGAACCATCCAAAAACCATTCCGTCCACCCCCCAGGGACCACAATCGTCTCAGTAATAACCCATGGTCCACTGTATCAAAAGCAGCCGAGAGATCTAACAGGACGAGTAGTGTTGAACACCTTGAGTCCATCTCTCGGTGGAGGTCATCCACCAATGTCACCAACGCAGTCTCTGTGCCATACCCTGGGTGAAACCCTGATTGAAAAGGGTCTAGAAAACTGATGGCATCCAGGTGACCCCGGAGCTGCTGGGCCACAACCCGTTCAAAAACCTTCCCTAAAAAGGGAAGGTTAGAGACAGGCCGGTAACTGGCCAGTGTGTCAACATCCAAAGATGGTTTCTTTAACAGGGGCCGCACCACAGCCTCCTTGAGGCAGTCCGGCACCCTGCCACCTCAAAGGGAGGCATTGATTACCCGTGGCAGCACCAGCACCAAGGTCTCCCTTGAGGCTTTCACCAACCAGGACGGGCATGGATCTAATTCACAAAAGGCGGCCCTAACAGACCCCAGGACACCCACAGCATCAGCCGGCGTCACTTCCTGAAACTGATCCCACAAAGATGGACCAGATGAGGCATCCAAAACCGCAAGCTCTCCTTTGTCTGCATCAATCCCGGCTCCGAAATCGCGCTGAATCCAAGCGATCTTCTCTGCAAAGTAGGTGACAAACTCCTCACAGTGGGCCTGGGATATCTCCCCCTCCAGGCAGAGGGAGGCTGGACTGAATAGCCCCCTCACCACCCGGAAGAGCTCCACCAGGCATGACTTTGCAGCAGCTATGAGGGCAGCAAAGAATTCCTTCTTTGCTGCCCTCATGGCCACAGCATAGGACCGCAAATGGGCCCAATGCTGTAGTCGATTGGATTGAGCACGAGAACGATGCCAACTTGTGCTTGTTAGGTCTTGAAGACCCAATTAAGATGTCACATGATTGCTAGAATTTCCAGGAGCACTGGCAGGTGCTTCGATTGTTCCTCCAGGATCACCAATATCCCCTATTGTTGAGGTGATCCCCAGCAGTGCAGGGTTGGCGGTTCTGAAATGACCGTTGCGGTCGGCCGGGGGCACCCTTTTGGAGATCCTCTGTGTTCAGCGGGGGCCACATTGGAGAGGGTGTTCTTGGTTGCCGCACCTCCATTGTGGAACCCCCTCCTGGCAGAGGCTTGTTTGACCCAGGGCCTTCCCTCCTTCAGGCATCATATTTTTTAAAAATAATCTCTCATTCTATTGTATCTTGTTTTTTGTGTTCTGCTACTTCAGTGATAAAACTTCATGGGATTTTGCCATCCTTCTTCTCTAAGGCTGAAACTGAATGCTGAAAGTAGCTTTCATGCTTAATATGCGATAGTAGCTTTGTTTGTTCCATCAGGAAATTGTTGTTTAGGGTCTCATTTCCAAAATGATATCAAAGCAGCTACATGATTCATATGTATTTTTAATTCATGAACCTTTTCATGACAAGACACAAGTAAACAAAACTATAATCAGTTGGTGAGTGGGTTAAGCTTTCCATCCATCGTTGTACCTACATTGTTTTGATTTGCTCTATTTCAGAGTGCATATAAACTCTTCCAAACTGATCTACGTCTGCTCAGTTGTGATTGACCGTATTTAAGATTGATTTGCATCTTGTAATGAAATCGTTTGAAAGTGCATTTTTGTTTCCAAGCCGTAGTGCGACAATACCTCATTTCCTTTGAATACAAAGGAAACTAGGCATTGTCCTCCCCACCCTATCACCAATAAAAGATACCACTGTACTACTTTGGGTGCTTTTAGACAGACTCGGGGGCGGCCACCCCCAGGTCTGCTCCAGGGCGGGGGGGTTACATGAAACCTGCCACCGCTGCTGCTTGCCCATGTGTGCCACCCTCCCCCTTGCCATAGAGCTGTGGGTAGATTGGCAGCTGCTGTAGGCTGCTGCCCACAGCTCTATGGCCATGGTAACCTGCGGCCGTGGGCAGAGCTTCGGCAACCACCCATCCCTTAGACAGAGATCACTGCTCTGCCCCCGCCCAGCCAGCGCTCCGGGTTTGGCCACCCGGCTCCACTCACGGTGCTCTTGGATATTTGGAGCACTGAGAGCGGAGCTGGCCCAGAGCAGGCATCACCTGCTCCACTTCACCCAGGGCAGCCGTCTTTACATGGATGGGCCACCCAGGGGTAGGGTGGAGCAGCAGTGAGGCAGGTGTCCCTCTATCTGAGACCAATATGGCAACCTTACTTTCTCAGTTAGGCACACACAAATAATCTTACTACACAGAAGTGTATTCTGAATATTGCACCTGATTTTTTGTTGAACTTCTTCAGCTTTCTTTAGAAAAACTATATCTGTATGTAATGCATTCCAGGTCTGATATTTTTATTTCCACCTCTATTAGACAGGGAATTCTGTAGGCAAGGATCATGCCTTATGTTTGCACTGTGCTGAGCATATATTCAGGTCTTGATAGATAATTTAAAAAAAACTTTTCCTAATGCTTAATTCTTCTCTAATTTTCCCTTTTAAATGCCCTGTACTATTTCTCTTGTCTTTTTTATTACTCCCTTTCTCTTTCCAGTACTTATACATTCCCATAATATTCCTTCGTGCCACCTGTTTTCCAATCTGTCCAGTACCTTCAGACCCTTTATAGGACAGTCACTCCAGCTCTGCTGTCATTTCTATTCTCTTGCTTAAGTCTCTGTCCAATTTATCAGTGTCCATGCCATTGTCAAAAGTCCAGAGTATAAATGTAGTGATTCAACTGCAGTTTCACTAAATCATGTAGAGAAGAATTAATACCTTCCAGACCTTACCACTTCTCTGTATTCAGACAGCACTGAGATAGGTGTGCAGAAGACACAAAATCCCCCTCCCTCAAATGCCTGGTGGAAGAGCCACATCTTGTACTGAAGCCAGAAGGTGAGGAGATCCGGGCTGAGATGGATTCCCACTGGGAGAGAGTTACACAGAACTGGTGCGACTGCCTGTCGGTCCCCACTCATCTATACTGTGGAACCTCCAGGAGGGCACCCCCAGATGACTGCAGGAGTCACCCAGAGAGAGAGGCAGTCCTTCAGATAGCTAGGGTTCAGACCATTTAGGGCTTTATAGGTCAAAACCAGCACCTTGAATCGGACCTGGAAGACAACAGGCAGCCAGTGCAGAGCTTGGAGCACCAGCATAATGTGTTCCCAGCGGCCCGTCCCAGTAAGTAGACAAGCCGCCACATTCTGCACCAGGTGCAGCTTCCAGACTATCACCATGGGCAGCCCCACATAGAGCGCATTACAGTAGTCCAACCTTGAGCTGATGAACACATGGATGATAGTGGCGAGATCAGAGTCTGAGACATACAGGTGAAGCCGCCTAACCAGATGCAACTGACGGCACTCCTGGCTACAGCTGACACCTGGAGATCCAGGCACAGCTGCAGTTCTAGAAGCACCCCCAGGCTTCATACCCGAGATGTCAACATGGGACGGACTGCATCAATGACAAGGGGCCCTTCATCACCCAGACCACCAGCCCTGCCAACGAGCATCACCTGTGTCTTATCAGGATTCAACTTCAATTGGCTAGACCTCATCCAGTCCCCCATCGCAGCCAGACACTGGGAAAGCACCAAGACTTCAGGGCCTGGGTCAGATGAAAAGGAGAGACACAGCTGAGTGTCGTCAGCATATTGATGAAAATATACCCTCCATCTGCACACAGCCTCCCCCTGTGGCTATGTATACACGTTGAACAAGAGGAGGAACAGAGTAGAACCCTGCAGGACACAAGGTCGGCCCTAGGGTTTGTGGAGCCATGTGCGAAGTCTTGGTGTGGGCCTAATTTGCATAATTAGGCCCCACCCATTTATGCAAATACACAAATTTGCCTATTTTGCATAAATGTCCATCATATCTGCACACATGCCTTGGGCCCTTTTTAGTCCCAGCACTTTTTTCCCCTTAGCTTCCTACACAGAGCACCCCCTTGCCACTTGTGTCTCAAATCCATCCACCTCCTTGCTTAAACCACCCCCAACATACCAAAGTACCCCCCCATCTAGCCCCCTCCCACAGTTTCCCCTCCTGCCAATACAGGGAGGAAACAGGAGGAGATGGAGGGCAGGGCATTATTGATTTTTTGCAAGAATTTGGCAGTAATCATTAAAAAAAATGTAAATAATCAAGCGAAAGTGTTCATATATAGTACTAATAACAGAACAAATGTCGTTTTCAACAACACATTTAGGAGACAGGTGGGACTTCTGTACGTTTATAGTTAGTCCCAGCTTTACACATAGATCTACAGTGAAGCAAAGTTTGGCATTTAAGGTGTCTGGGGTATTAACAACCAGTAACCAGTCATTTAGGTAGGGGGAAATGGCAATGCCCTGCTTACGAAGGAAAACTATGACTGGGTCCATAACCTTAGTAAAAACCCTAGCGGCCAAGGAGAGTCCAAATGGTAATAAATAAAACTGAAAATGCATGGAGTCATGAGTGAAACAGAAGAATCTTCTACAGGTGGTATGCAATCTAACATGAAAATAAGCATCTTTTAGATCAATAACTGCATACCATTGACCCTGCTTCAGGTGGGTTCTTAAATTGTCCATCCCAAATTGTTCTTAAATTAAATCTGGTGCTGGATAGTCATTTGAAACAATTTACTAAAAGATCATATGATTCCAAATGGAGGAGATTCTCCTATTGGTTATCTGGGAGATCCATCTCGGTAGATCAGGTAACCGTGCCACTAGTCCTTCAATACTTGTTGGACCTGGCTGAGAAGGGCCTTGCGCACTCTTCTATAAGAGTGCATTTCTCAGCAATAGCCCAGCGTGTTGCCCTCCCAAATTCCCAATCCCTTTTTGGTCAACCTCTGGTAAAAAAGTTTCTTAAAGAGACTAATTAATTTGTTTCCCCCTCACAAACACCCCGTTTCTCAGTGGGATTTGAACCTTGTTCTAGATCAGCTGACAAAACACCCTTTCGAACCTGCAGAACAATCTGACCTGTTCCACTGGTCTCTGAAGACTGCCTTTTTGGTTGCCATCACGTCCCTTAGGTGGGTGTGAACTCACCGCTATATCCAAGGACCCGAGTTCACTGTACCAAAAAATCTTAAGTTCTGCAACCAGTGAAACCAAATTCTGCAAATTCACCGCAAGTATTAACATTTGCACAATCAGCTTTATTTGCATAATTATGCAACAATTTATACATTCAAATTTGCTTACCAGCATGCTTTTTCAACAGTTTTGACACAGAATCACAACTTTGTTAATCAAACACAAACACCACTCAAATCCTCCAGAATTTCAGCACCCCAGAAATCCCACCTCATGTTAAAGTCCAAGACCCTCGTCACCAAAACATAAGGCCCCACACCACAATTCATCTCCCAGGGGCTTATTCCCCCTCAGGGGGCGTCGTCACACATCCCTGACAGATGGCGGCTGCAGCAGCAGTTTTAGTTCAGGGTCAGGCGACACGTTTATGCCTGAGCCAGGATTGAAAGATCCCGTAGACACCCCTCACTGCAGTTTCACTGCAATTTCAGCGTGGCACTGCGAGGATTGGCTGATTCTGCAAAAAATCACTGCAAATTACACCAACGCAGTCAACTCGGGTCCCTGGCTATATCTATCAAGGAACCTTACTTCTCAGTCTTCCCAGGCAGGATAGAGATCTCTCTATCGTTTATCCCTAAAACGGTGTCCAGATTTCATATGGCACCAAAAAAATGATCCTCCCAGTATTCCTCCCTCCACCTCATGAGTCAGAAATCTTAGCCAGATTTCACACTTTGGATGTTAAGAGAGCGGTCCTGCTCTACTTAGACAAGACCCAGCACAGCAGACAGATTGACAACGTGTTCCTCTCCCTCTCCCTTCCCAAATTAGGGCAAAAGGTTTCATCCCAAACTATCTCAAAATCGTTAGTGCATTTGATCTTCTTTGCCTATGAGCAGGTAGGAAGTCCACCCCCACCTTATTTAAAGGCTCATTCGCTCAGAGGTCTGGGTGCTTCTACAGCAGCATCTTACAACATCTCTCCTCTCGAGATATGCAGGGCTGCAACCTGGAGTTCCCCGCATACATTCACTAAGCATTATGCTTTACATCTCAATTCTGAATCTGACACCTCTCCGGGAGTATCTATATTGACTTCTGTAATTAAGACTTAATAATCTATTTTACTTACAACGGTTTTGTGGTTTAAAAAAAAAAAAAGTAACTTTTTAACTAAGTTAACAGAATGAACTTAGACACTTTTTGCTTGCAGAGGTAGGTTGTTTTTATTCTATAAGAAAATTCCCCCACCGTCTTGATCTAGACTTTGTACTCTCCCATTTGTGAGAATGGGAGGAGCCATTCAAAGAAGAACAGAAGGTTGCTACCTTGTACATAAGGTTCTTCGAGATGGCTACGAACATTCTCACAAGGGAGGCACTTCCTGTCCCTGGCATTTGCAGGAGGTGGGCGCCTCCCAATTTTGCTGTCTGTGTGTGGGGCCCCGCAGCAGAGCCACTACAAGTGGTGAGGCAGGGGAGGGGAGAGAATTCCCCCCCCCCCCCGCGCTGCGGGGCTAGAGCTGAGCTGAGCTCAGCTGATTCAGCTAGGGCTAGCAGCTCCGACACCGGGCCCTGGCTCCCGATTTTGCTGCGGTTGGGTGGGTGGGTGGGAAATGCAGCACCGCTGTCTGTGCATGGGAAGGGGTGGGGCCAGGGGAGGGACTTTCTCTTCCCCCCCCCCCCCAGCGCTGATTCAGCAGCTCCCACAGTGGGACCAGGCCAGCCTGGATTTGAATTCAGGTGTGGAAGTGCACGCTGGCAGCGCAACAGACCAGGCTCCAGGAGCAGGGCCCCCGGTTCCCGTGGGACCATGTGCGACCGTACATGCCTGGGGCCGGCCCTAACAGAACCCTGCACAGGAAACCCCTGGGCAAAAATGAACAATCCCCAGGACCACTTGTGGAGATCTATTTGTCAAGAAGGAATGGAACCACTGCAATACCATCCCATCCACCCCAGCAAGGTCCCGCAGATGGGTTACCAACACCTCATGGTTCACCGTGTCAAAAGCTTCTAATTGGTCCAGAAGAACTAGCAGGGTCGAATGCCGCCTATCTAACTCTACCCACAGATCATCAACCAAGGCCACAAGCGCAGTCTCAGTGCCATAACCTGACTGAAAGCCCGACTTTGAGGAATCCAGGAAACCAATGTGATCCAGATGCACCTGCAATGGACGGTCCACCACCCGCTCAATCACCTTCCCTAAAAAGGGAAGATTAGAAACAGGCCAATAGCTGGCCGGGGAAGCAGCATCAAGAGATGGTTTCTTGAGAAGAGGGTGAACCACCGCCTCCTTAAGAGAGTCCAGCAGCCACCCCTCCCCAAGAGATGCATTGATTACCTAGTCCGCCAGCAACAGCCCTACCACGTCCCTGCTGGCTTTCACCAGCCAGGATAGGCATGGGTCCAGTTCACATGTTGTGGCCCTAACAGATCCCAGAACATCACCCGCATCTGGAGGAGTCAGCAATTGAAATTGATCCCACAAACAGTGACCAGACAGGGCAATCCTAACCTTTGGCTCTGCCACTGTACCTGAAAAGGTAGAGTTGAAATCATGTTCAATGTGAGCAATTTTAATCAGCAAAGTATGCCATAAACATGTCACAGCGACCCCTGGATGACTCCAGGTGGAGACAGACTGGACTGACCAAACCCCTCACCACCTGGAACAACTCCGCCCAATGCAACTTCATGGATGCTATGATGGCAACAGAGAGTCTCTTCTTTGCTGCCTGCACAGCCACAGCATAGGTCTTCAAAAACGTCTTGTGCCATATTACAAGGTGGAAGGTTGGGGGAATCCACACTGGTTACAGAAAGCAGAATTGATAAAGTTTATGTTTCTAACACAGCTGCTCAGCTATATGTCAGGAAATGAGTGGCAAAGGAAATACAATAATTGTACGGGAAGAAATGGAAAGTTGTTAATACCATTGTTACAGGCAAATAACTACGATGAACCATGGAGACCTGCGGTGCCGAAGTGCAGGGATCAGACACCTCAGAGCCACCCAATCAATGGCCTCAGCCAGCCGGGTGTTCCAGAAGGCTACCAGGGCATCGATGGACAAGGTCCATGAGCAAATCCCCCAGGGCATTCTAGAACCCATCCGGTTCCATCAGTCTCCGGGGAAGACCATCCGAATTGGTCTTTCAACCCTACAATCAGGTGGACATGCCGGGAGGAGAGCACATAGGAGGTAATTGTATGGCCATGACAAGGGTGAGCTAACCACACCCCCTACCATCAAAACCCCCACCTCAAGGTCAGTGCAGAACAACAAGTCAAGAGTATGCCTTCCCCCATGAGTCAGGCCCACAACCACCTGGGACAGGCCCATGGATGCCATGAACTCCAGCTCCACACCATGTAACCTGGCCTCCATGTGGATACTGAAATCCCACAAACAGGCCCATCCCAAGACATTTTGCCACTCTAGACGAAGACAAAATTTGGTGCCCCCCCCACTCCCAAGTGGAGGGGTGTGAAGTATACACGCGCATGCAAAGCACGCACACGTGCTCCCAGAACCCAAAGTGGGTGGGGCTTTAGGGATGGGCGGGTCTTAAGGGATGGGGCGGAAATATACTAATTCACACAACAGCTGTTCTAAAATTTAGTTTTATTAAACAGTAATAACACATTACATGCAAGTGCATGCATAACACATCTAAAAATGTGTTTAAAAAATTCTTATCACTCCCCACCAGGTCAGTGACTGTGTCACACTCTCTCTTGTGGGTGATCACAGTGGTGCTTTCCATGCCTTCTTGGATGCAAAGACATGAACTGCTTCCTTAAGTTCCACAGTTTGGGCTAACTCATGCTGTATTGATATTGTTGCAAGACAATATCAATAACCTCTCCTGTGTCATTGTGGAGCGTAGGTATGTCTTTGCAGTTTCTCCAAATTGAAACTAATACTCTCCACTAGCAACTGTTACAGGAAGCGTGAGAAGAATACGCAAAGCAACAAAGGAATTTGGAAAGAGTGTGGTCATCTGGTTTGTGAAGAGATACTGCAGAATAAAACCCTACCACTTGGAGACTGAGAGAACCCTCCTACTAGCATCTCATCCAGTAAATGGATGGGACTCCAGTAGGACAACTCGTTCTCTCTCCATCAGTGGTAGTGCCATAGCAGGATAAAGAAATCCTGTTCACATATTTAAAACATACAAAACCTCTGGGCCACATCAAAATAGATACATGCTATTAACAATACTTGATCACACAAGCACATTCATATTTAGTAAAAATAGCATGTGAGGAGCCACTCAAAGAAGAACAGAAGGTTGCTACCTTGTAAATAAAGTTCTTTGAGATGGCTCCGAACATTCTCACAAATACCCACCCTTCCAGCCTCGCATAGAATTTTTTCCTTCTATTTCTAGAAAGGGTTGGAAGGAACTGTCATTCTGAGGGGGAGCGCACTTTTTATACTACAGGAGCTTGAAACCATCACGTAGTCTATTATTTTAATAGGGTGAGCATACACAACCCAGTTGTGAGAATGTTAGGAGCCATCTCGAAGAACCTTCTTTACAAGGCAACAACCTTCTGATCGGCACATGGGAAGGAGCTGTTTGTAAACAAACAGCCTTATCTCCCAGCCTGATCCTGCTGCTGCTGCAGGGTGAGGCAGCGGAGGGTAGGAGGGAGCATATGTTAGCTGAAAGGGGGGGCGCCAGGCCAAGGGGGGGAAACCAAGCCAGGACAGGTGGCCACCGCGGCTTTGCTACCAATGGAGGAGGGAAGTTGTGGGGTTTTTTTTTGTTTTGTTTTTTAAAGTTCCCTGCCGCCCGCCGCTCCCCCCCCCTCAATCTTCCGCCTAGGTCTGCCTAGTGGCAGGGGCAGCCCTGCCCCCAAAACAATAAGCTTCAAGGACCGCAAGACCAACCCAGAGATCAGGGCAGCTAGAGCCATCAGGGAAGCCGCTGGGCAGTGGGGTGCACGGTACACCAGCAGAACTCCCAATCTATCCTGTGCCAAGTCAACCACAAGATGGAGGCCCTCTCTTCTAGACTCAGTCTGCACTGAAAACTAGGGATGGGCGAACGCGGTTCAGAAGTTTGGAGTTCGGCCCGAGCTCAGCTCGTTCGGACAACCGAACCGAACTTCCGAACCGAACGCTCGAACTTCCAAACAGTTCAGAAAAGTTCGGATGAGTTCAGGGATGGGAAAAACGTGACTGGAAGGGGGAGGCAGCTGAGGAGCAGACTTCCTGGCACCAGGGGTGATTTCAGGGCCAAAAATACCCATACCGAAAAAAATGTCGGTTTCGGTTTCAGTACCGATAGCACTTTTTTCAATGTTCCGCCAAACCAAACTCTGCCGAACCGAACAGCCGAACCCGAACCCAGGTTTCAAACCAAACGTCCAAACGGCATTCTCTTCACCCATCCCTACTGAAAGCCTCCTAACTGACAAATCCTCCCAAAAAATAATGGCTACGCCACCCCCACCCCCTGTCCCTCCAGGCTGGGCTGATGCTGGACAGAGTACCCAGCTGGAATGAGGTCAGCCAAAAATCAGCCCCGACACATCATCCAGCCAGGTCTCTGAAATGCAAACAAGGTCAGCAGTCCAATCCAGGATTGAGTCCCAGATGATTTATTAGCTACCGACCTCACATCCAACAGCACCAACACAACAACAGGCCTCAGTGACCTCGGCCTCCCAGTCACCTGAAACAAGGGGAGCGGAGAGAGGGACAGGTGCCATACTTCCCATGCCCCATGACAACTCCAATTGCTGCGCCCCTCCCGGCGTGATTCCCCCCCCAGCCAGGGCCCAGCCCCCTAGTGGTTCCTCCACCCAGGCAGTGGGAGAGGGATACCCTCCCCCCTACCTTCCCTGCCCCCCCTCACAGGAGGGCATCCCTCCCAACCCCCCCACAGCCCTCTTACCCCCCCTCACTGGGGGTGTGTGACACCACCACCACCCCTGCCTCAGGGCCACATCCGTTGCTCCCACCAGTGGACATGTCCCTACCACCACCCTCCCTACTAACCAACCCCAATCAATAACTACCCAGCCTCCTTCTCTCCCCCTATCCTAACTCCTCAATACAAAACCTCCCCTCCCAATCCCACCCAACTAAACCACCCTATCAAATGCACAACCCAATCAGTAAACCAACCCAGCTGCCAAATCAACAGAGCTAAGACCAAAATCCTTCCCCTGCCCCACCCCCCATCCACACCCAAGGGTTGCACCCAGAGGTGCTATTCTACATATAGATTCCAGGGATGTAGCTAGGTTGGAATGGGCCCAGGTGCAAGAAACTGACTTGTCCTCACCATCACCATCCTCTCCCCTATCTCACCCACCACCTTTCCTCCACCCCCAATGTCCTTATTGCAGAAAACGGGTCAACTTACATAGTAAGTCTTGTGAGTCCACTGCTCTGACTCCAGAGATACTCCTGACACCTCTCGCTCCCTCTGCTTTGCTGTATCTGAGCCCTGGAGGCTGCGGCTGTGCTGCTTGCCTCATGCTGTCACTGGTGCTTGCTTCAACCTGTGCCATCCACCAGGTGGCACCCCCACCCCCCATGTACTGCAGGTGCCTCCACTTCTGCTCAGCTTGGCCTCCCTGGGCCCTGTGGGCCACCCGTAGCTTGGTTCCCCAGGACAAATGTTCTTCCTGTCCTGATAATAGCTATGCCCCTGATAGCTTGTTCCACAGAAACCTCTATTTTCACTAATCGCACCTTTTATTTTCCGTTACGTGGACTTCACATAGTCTGTTAAGCATGGGGTATGAGATATGGATGGAGGGGTAGTAGGACGACATGTGTCCAAAGTAAGGGAATTCACTGCATTACTCTCCCATGCATTTTAAAAAGAAAAACAGGAGTGGGAGAGAGAGAGATTGACAAAGTCAGAAGGTAGTTTGGTCATGGACTGCTTTAAATTATGATGGCTTGTATGTAATGACATTGTGGGTTGTTGTATTGGCTCAGATTAACTGGGGCATAGATCTCTAGCCTCAACCATAGTATGTGGGTTCTATGCTGTGCAAAGCTATTATGGCAACTCTTTGCTTCCAGGGGAACCTGGTTAGCATTTTGCCTTGGAGTTGTGATATGCCTGGTCCGATTAAAATGTCTACAATAGGATATGATGGAACATAGAAGTAGTGAAACCATGCTGATCCTCATTTTCAACTTTTAGGCCCAAATCATTTACATTGTGGCCCATTCACACCATTCTGGCTCTCTCACCAGCACTTTCACCACTACTGACCTTGGTGGTTACTCTGTCGATGACCTGATTGTTTTATGGAGTGACATCTTGACCATGGCCATTGACACAGTTCCACCCAAACGTCTGCTCCTTCTGCTGTGACAGCACGGTTCCCCTGGTTTACAGAGGACCTGAGGTGGCTGAAGCAGGAGGATAGGCAGCTAGAGCGCCGATGGTGCTTAACTCATGCTGAAGCCAATCTATTGTGGCATAGATAAAAAATTTTAAACTATGCCGTGGCTGTGATGGAGGTGAAGAAAGCTTTCTTCTCCACTATCATAGCATCTGCAAAGTCTTGTCCAGTGGAGCTGTTCTCGGTGGTGGGAGCCTGGTTAATCCAGTCTGCCTCTGCCTAGAAATGGAGTCATCTAATGCCCATTGTGACATTTTTATTAACTACTTTGCAGACAAAATCACTTGTGTTCACCACAACTGCTTGGGTACTGCAGTATCAGAGTCTGATGTTATGGAAGCTCAGTCTTGTCCTGTTTATTTTGATCAGTTTCAATTGGTATCACCCACTGATGTGGGGGATGTGGGGAAGGTGCTTGGAGCAGTGAGGGCAGCCAGTTGTGAACCCTTGCCTGACCTGACTAGTAAAAGTCATCTGGGAGACACTGGAGCCATTGCTGGCTGGGGTTGTCAACGTCTCCCTTTGGGAGGGTGATGGACATTCTTAAAACTGCAGTTGTCTGGCCTCTGCTTAAGCAGCCTTATTTGGATGCTGACTCCCTGGCCAGCTCTTAGCTAGTCTCTAACCTTCCCTTTTTAGAGAATGTTATTGAGCGGGTCATTTCCCAACAGTTCCAGGCTTGGATTCCTGGACCCATTTCACTCAGGCTTCCACCCTGGGTATGGTAGAGACTGCTCCTGTGGCCTTGGTTAATGACCTGTGCCTGGAGATTGATAAGGGGAATTCTGTCTTGTTGATCCCGTTCAATCTTTCAGCAGCCTTCAATACAGTTGATTGCAAGGTGCTGTTGACATGACTGTGGGATCTGGCAGGGTGTGTGGGACCGCTCGAGTGGTCCTGCTCCTTCCTGTTGGGGAGGTCCCAGAGAGTGGTGAAGGGCAATTGCTCATTGTCCTCTTGGGACCTCCCTTGTGGAGTCCCGCAGGGTTCTGTTCTGTCTCCCCTCTTGTTCAATGTGTATATGAAGCTACTGGGCAAGGTTATTCAGAGGTTTGGGATGAAGTGCCATCAGTATGCCGATGACACCTAACTCTACCTCTCTTTTTCATCCAACCCAGGCCCTTCAGTTTCAGTGCTTACCTGATGCCTGGCTGCTGCCAGGGACTGACTGAGGATGAGCTGATTGAGGCTAAATTCAGACAAGACTGAGGTGATGGTGGTTGGCCTGCCTTGTGACCTGGAGGGGATTGGTTCTTCTGTTATTGATGGAGTCCAGTCCCCTCTGGTCAATCAAGTTCCCAGCCTTGGAGTGCTTCTGGGCCCCTTGTTGCATCTGGATTGTCAGGTTACGGTGGTGGCCAGGAGCACTTTTCACCAATTCTATATGCCGAAGAGGTTGTGGCCTTTTCTTTCTGATTTCAATCTGGCCACTGTCATCCATGCCTTCATCATCTCGAGGCTAGATTATTGCAACGCGCTCTAGGTGGGGCTGCCCTTGATGAATGTTCGGAAGCTGCAGCTGGTGCAGAATGTGGCTACTTGCCTCCTTTGGGGGGGGGGGGGGGGNGGGGGGGGGGAAAGGTGCCAGGAGCACATTACACAAGTGCTCTGAAGTCTGCATTGGCTCCCTATAGTTTTCTGGGCAAAATTCAAGGTGCTAGTTTTGACCTTTAAAGCCCTAAATGGTCTGGGTCCCACATCTATAAGAGACCACCTATCCCTCCATGCCCCATTACAGCTCTGCGGATCACCAGGAGTGCCTCTCTGTGGGTGCTATCTGTTAGTCTTATTTGTATGATGAGGGCTCATAAGGAGGCATTCTCGGTTGCTGCCCTAATGCTATGGAACTCCCATCCCCTGGAGGTTCATTTGAGCCCGAGTGTTTTCCGGAGGCAGAGTAAGACCTTTTAATTTGTCAAGGCATTTGGTAGGCAGGGATAAGGGATGGGGGGGGGGGTTGGGGAATTGGGTAGGTTTTGTGGGGGTTGGAGGTTTATTGTATTTTACTGTTTTTATGGTTTGCAAGCCACCCTGAGCCTTTAGGAAGGGCAGCATAAGAACTTCATTCTTCCAGAGCCAGAGCCACCAACTCAACAAATTGGACAGCTTTGGCAGTTCAGTTTCTCAGTGCACCAAGGATCTCCAGTACTCTGGGGTGCACCAAGAGTCCCAAACCCCTCAATGCCACCTCCACTGTTACACGTGCAGGGATGCCCTTAATGCACGTTGCACACCAAGACCATCTGCAGGCCTGGCAGAGTTGAGACTCCAAATTCTCAGAGCTTCCCATGGCTGCTGGGGGTGGTTGCATTGCTGACTCCAGATGCAGTAGTGTCTGTGTGTCTTTGTTTGAACTTTTCATCATGTAGTGAGGCATTTCATCCTGGGCAATTGAAAGCACAGCATGCTTTGGCAAGTGATTTAAGGAGAGAGGGGAAATAGGGTCTGCCAGTTGCTGTTTTTCTTATAAGAAAGCTGGGGATGGGGTGCACATTTTTTTTTTATCCTAAGTGGCAAAATAGCTCGGACCTGCCTTGGGCCTTCAATTTCATGAGTGGTCTCAGGATACACCTTTAAGCCAAATGCATATCAGCTTTGTGCAACATTCAATAGACCAGTCTAAGAAAGAGCTTGTAATAGGATTGGTTTAAACAAAAAAAATTTTAAAAATAATAATAATTGTTTCCCATTCATGAAAAGAAGAAGAAACAAGTTACAGCATAACTAATAGAGCAAGAAAAAATGAATATTTTTAAAATGCTCATTGTAAGACCAAACGTACTAACTTTAAAGAGGAGAGGATGGTAATAATTAAACAATGGCCAGGAAATGCTCTGCAAAAGACTTAGACTGCTGGCTCATCTTAGCTCATCCCGACTAATTAGGCATTACAAGGAACGTCAAGTTGTTTGGGATCTTATTTATTTTTATTTATTTATCTTGAAAGTATTTTAGCCTGGAGTAGTAGTTACCTAAAAAAAAAAAAAAAAAAAAAGATAAAAATGCTAGAGGAGCTATGAAGTCCACTAGGGATTGCACTGTTACAAAATAATTCTACAAGGAAGTTGCTCAAATACTGGATTAGCAGCATAAGTCACTAACCTAGATAAATGGGAATTGATGCTTTGAACTCCTTCCTCTTGCCACTGCCCCCCCCACACACACACACACACACACACACCACCACCACATTCCCCATACTTTGCAGCAAAACAGTAGTCCTTCCTCACCTTCTTCGAGGGCCAGAGAGCTATTTGACATCAATTTTTTAAAGGAAAATATACAAACTGGAATTCAGAGAAGATGGAATGCATAACCCGTTATTTCTGATTTTTCACTCTTTACAACTGAATGTGTTTTGAATGTATGAACAGGTGACTTTATACATTTTGGCCACATATCCAGTTCTCAGACACATCACTGTTAAATGCTCTTTTCGCTTTTGTTGTTTTAGTTTTCTAAAACTTCATGCACTGCAACCATGGTTTCACACAGACTGTAGCATGCCTTCAATAGTGAACAACAATGCAATTTCTGTATGGTAAGCTATAGTTCCTTTGCTATAATTGCCTTATTGAAAAGCATGCAACACAGCTTGAGATGTCTTATGTATTTTCATCCTTTTCAGAACTACTGTTCTGCAGCCTATTAATAAAAAAGAACATCTTTATTTAGACAAGATCCCAGTGGCATTTCCAAAGTTTATCATTTGGAAGTGGCAGCTTGAATGGCACAAAAAAGCGTGGTGGAAACAGAGCACTGCTCTAAATCATGCTCTGGATGCTGCAGAAACTTCTAATGTAAAAAAAACCCAGTGAAGCAAATACAATTTGGTTTGGTGCCGTTTAAAATTTCATTTTGCCCATACATCAGTCTCTGAATTACTGAACATGTTGCGAACAAATGCTGGAGCACAATCTACCTCTGAGGAGCTCTCACCTGCATTCCCTTAGGAGAAAGCTGTCTTCTATGGCAGCGCAGTGGACATATCTTAGATGTCAATTGTTTCTACACAAATGTCACTGCGGCAAAGAAACACTGCAAATACCATAGAAGAGTTTGCTCTTCAAGGTATTGGTGTTTGGTCAAGCAATAACATTCAAAACCTTTTCATTAATGCAAGAGAGGAGATGGGGATGGGCCTTTGGTTAGCTCTTTTGTCTCAGCAGTCTATATCTCACACAATCACAACCACCTGCAGTCTGTTCTAGGAACCAGACAAGTGAGCAGTATAAAATCAATCTCAATAGAGAAAGAATTTATGTCTTGATCATGAATACAGCACTGCCGGCATAGGGAGTTAAACAGTCCAGGCTTTTGCTGATTCTACCTAAAGACCAATTTATTGTGTGGGCTAAGCAGAATGGTGGAAGAAATTAATTCTCTTAGTTTCCAGTCCACTAATCTTTTGTTGATACTTTCAGCCTTGCTAGAAACTACAACAACCGATGAGGAGTATTTCTAATATGCATACGACTAGGACTTTCATATTTTGAACAGCCACAAAAAATGCTAGAGTATCCAAGTTGGTAAGTTATTCCTAGAATGAACCACTTACATAAATAATTTTCAGTGACAAAAAGCTGAACAAGGGCCACAGTAGCTGCCACACTGTGGGCGGACAGTGATAGCAGACCAGACGGGCAGCACCCCTGCACCCCCAGGAAATCCAGGTCAGGGGGGCTGCTGTCACAAGTCCCTCCATGTCTTGGGTCAGCCAAGGAGCCATCTGCATGGGGCAGGACTCCTGGACCCCTGCTGAGCAACAAGATCGGACCCCAAGAAGGAGCTTCTGCCAAACAGCTGATTACGTACACCCAGCCTGCTAAACAACTGATCGGGGGGCGTGGAGGAACATGTTCTTCCCCCCACCCCCCGCTGCCCCATCAGCTGTTTGACATGCTCATCCAGCCCAGATGAGCATGCTTCTCCGGCCCCTCAATCAGCTGTTTGGCACATTCCTCCAGGCCCCTTGATCAGCTGTTTGGCAGGCCAGATGAGCATGCTCCTCCGGGCCCTCTGCTCAGCTGCTTGGTGGCCAAAGAGGGCTTTACAATGCTGCAGCTTCAAACCTACACTTCTTCTCGGCAGCTGTTGCTTAATATAGGAACAAGGTCACTTCCGCTAGCGCGGGGGGACTGTCTACCCCCTCCCCCTTCGTGCGCAAGTTTCTCCCCTTGCATAGAATCTTTTGGAGGTCTTTTAAATGCCTCGCCTAAAAGCAGTCTAAGAGAAGGAGGGTCCAGATCATGGATCTGTCCCTATCCTTCTGTGTATGTCTTCATGTGTTTTAAATAAGAGTCATTGCCTTTTAACCATGCCTGTGTCCTATGCTTCCTTTCATCTAAAACAGATTTAAATGTTCTTTGGTGCACATTGTACTGACTGGTTAAAATAACTTATATGACAATTCTTTGTAATTCTCTAAAACCTCATGAAAGAGAAGTGTGTGGGGCCAAAGGGCCCCACATTGGGTGATTTCAGACGTGACGAGATCACGCTGAACCACACTGAACCACGGTGAACCCCGCGGCGGGGCGAAAGAGACCTGAACGTCTGTTCAGAAAACGCCAGATGTTGGCCACGCTGAATCGGCACATGGGGTCAATTTGAACCACGCTTCCCGGGCTAGCCGGGGGAAGGTCCCGGGAAGCGTGGTCAAATGGACCGCGGGCCGTGGCCAACAAAAAGTAACGTCTGGCCGCGTGCCACGGGCCGGGATCCCCGGCGGGATCCCGGGCCGTGGCACGATCGGCCAGACGCGGCGGCCGCATTGGCCCCGCCGCCCGCCCGTCTCCTCGGAGGGCGGGCGGCGGGGTGCGTGGAGGGGGCGGGGCCGTGCGGCCGCACGTTGCGCCGCGCGGCCCCGGCCCCTCCCACTTTCCCCGCCGGGATCCCCCCGGCACGTCTGTTGGGCCGTGCAGGGGTGACCCCGGCGGGGAACGAAGACGTTGGTTACGGTACGGGGCCAAAGGGCCCCGTAACGTCTGAAAATACCCATTGTGTCTTTACCCTGGGCCCCGCAATTTCTAAGGCCAGCCTTGGTATTAGCAGCCCCACCCCACTCAGCAAGTTAACACCAGGTCAGGAATTTCCAACTATTCTGTACACTGTGGTTGGGTTTTGATTTCAGTTGGCCCCGCATGGTGTGCTTCTGACTTTTTTTTTTAGCAGTGCTCCGTGCATGACCATGACTGGCCACTGCGTGGGTCACAGAAGTGCATATCCCCGTGCTCCACCTTCACACAAGCAGTTGGACGCGTGGTGGGTGTGGGGGTCATGCATGGATTCAGGGGTGTAGCAAGGTTGGGGAAGGTCTGGGCGCAGTCCACAGTTATGGCCCCCTAAATGCCTAAAGGGCGACTCAGAAGTAAAATAAATAAAATAAATTTCCAAAGCCCAGCAGCAGCAGATGGAAAGACAGCTTGTTCCCAAGCAGATGCACTGCTTTATATGAGGTGTTGGGCTGGCAGGGTCCTTCCTCCTTCAGAAACAATATTATCATCTTCTGCTTACAGAACTGCATGTTTTCCACTGTTGGACAACATTTGCGCCTTTTTTTATTTTTTGAAGGTTAAATGTGCTTATTGAATCATGGTATGTCTTACATGTTTCACTTCATAATACCTCCTTGATCTTTTTCAATTTTTTTCCTACAAGGGATTTTTAGTTCATCGTTTCCTTAGTCTATTGTTTTCTTATTTGGGTTGTGGGAAGGGAGAAAATCATGGGAAACCTATCCTATTGCCAGTATGCCAAGTCTCCAATTTTATTACTAATAATAATTATATTAATAATAATTAATTATTATTATTATAAGCATTTAAATAGTGCCAGCGATGTACCTGGCGCTTTACAAAGAATAAGATAGACATGGTCCCTACCCAAGAGCTTACATTCTAAAGACAGGGGGAGGGGAGACAGGGGAGGGGGAACAGAGGGAGAGACAAGGGATGCAACATTCACGAGGATGCAGGAACTCAAGTACTCATTCTTGGCTTGGTTGCAGTAAATTGGGAGTTTACAGATAACAGGTGGATGATAATCCTGGGTGGGAATGGTTAGCAGGAGTTTAGAAGGGTGAAGCGGAAGAGGTGGGTTTTGAGGAGGGACTTGAAGGTGTGGAGGGTGGGGGCAAGGCGGATGAGGGCAGGGAGGGAGTTCCAGGCATGCGAGGCAGCGAGGGAGAAGGGACGAAGGCAGTTGGGGGAGCAGGGGAGGCGTGGGAGGGGATGGAAGAGGAGTGGAGTGCTTGAGCAGAGGTTCGGAAGGAGATCAGGGCAGAGAGGTATGGGGGGAGCAAGGTTGTGAAGGGCTTTGTAGGTGAAGAATATGCTCAGGAAGAGGGAGCCAGTGGAGAGAGGATAGGAGAGGCCTCACATGGTCACAGCGACAGGCTAGGTGGATGATCCTAGCAGCAGAGTTTTGAACAGAGATAAAGGAAGAAAGGTGAGAGCACGGAAGGCCAGCAAGGAGGAGGTTACAATAGTCGAGGCGTGAGAGGACTAGGGCATGGATGAGAGTTTTGGCAGAGGAGATAGACAGAAAAGGGCGGATCTTGGCAATGTTGTGGAGGGAGAAGCGGCAGAATTTGGCGACTGAGTCAATGTAGGGTTTGAAGGTGAGGTGTGAGTCGAAGATGAAGCCCAAGCTGCCGGCTTTGGGGACAGGGAGGATGGAGTCCCCGTCAATGGTAATTGACAGGGAAGAGGGAGAGAAAGGATTGGAAGGGAAGATAAGGAGTTCAGTTTTCGCCATTTTCAGTTTGAGTTGGCGTTGAGACATCCAGGCGGAGATATCTGAGAGACAGTTGGTGAGACACATTTGACAAGACATACTGCCACATGCAGGGGTTTTTTTCTAGGTGTTGTCTGTGGGAGTTGCCATGAAATTGGCTTTCCTTTCTGTGTGGGTGGTGTAGTCATGAAGTCTAAAAGTAGTACTTAAAAGAAAAATCAATCTTTTAGGAGGGCAGCTTTACTGTTTACTCTGTATGAAAACAGCAGCACCTTGTTACCCATGCACACTAAGATATTGATTTACTTTAGTTTTAAATAAAAGTTTGAATTTTTTGAAATTCATGAATCTTTTCTACAAAAGTGTGTCTGGAATCGATTAAAACTTATCCTTTTGCTTTTCAAAAAAAATATCTAAATTTTTGAGGTAATTTGGAACTGAGAAAGTGAAAGCCCTTCTAGGACACTGAAAGTTATTATTATATATAATGCACAAAACACAGCATTATTTACTACCATATGTATTTCAAGAGCATCTATCATCAGAATATCCTAGCATGGCAAGTAGCAGTGCAAACTCCCCATTCTGCTCTATTACATCCAATTCTTGGGGTCGAGTGAAAATTACAGTCTAGTCCTTCATACCTTTTCACTGGTTTGCAAAAGAATACATTCATTGCTAATTGTGGTGCTGGTTTTTCTGAGGCTGGAAACCAGGCTGCCTCTCTCTGGCCCTTTGCAAACAAAACACACCCACACATGCCCACACAGTGGGCATGCGGGGGGTTCCTCCTGTTTGAATGCCACAGCGGGTGGGTGGGCGTGTGTGTTCCTGTGAAACATGCATGCCCACCCACCTCCACCCATTGCCCACGCATGGAGTAATTGGCCAAAATGGCAGCTGCTTTGCGCATAGGAAAATTGGTGTGAGCCTGTGTGCACCAGCTCCCCCGCACCGTCCATACTGTGGCACACCCACAGACCACCCCCACTGCCATGGCCCATTTAAAAAGGGCATCTGTTTCTTCACATGTGTAACCCATTACCCAGTGATAGTGGTAGTTTTTCTATACAGAACCTGCAACTTCTACACTCACTGTGAAATCCTATAGTAATCAAAGTGATGAAAACAAAATATTTTGCATAAACTTTTCAAATGAAAAAAAAAGTGTTTAACAACTATCGAGGAATTATTCAAGCAGTTTTAGTAACATGCATAGAGCACATAGTTATAAGTCCTGGTTTTCTTTAGTGTGTGATATTTTTGTTGGGGTTCTTTGCAAGTCTTCATACTTGCACCCACACACTGCTCCAAGACTAAAAAGTTGCATAGCATCATTTCCTTTCAAATATGTAGGGATGCTAGCCAGTCCTTGAGATTCTGACTTAATGGTATAAGAAAATCACTGACTTTAGAAAGGTATAGATAGTGGTGAATCATTAACTAGATGTTGATAGACATTATTGGGTTTTATAGCCTGTTATGGTGCTTTCTTTAAAATTGTACCCTTGGTATTGAGTCTGATGTATGCATAACTGAAAAACTTTGAAATGGTTAAGTCTTCAGCACATAGCTGTTTTGTAAATAACATCAATGCCAAAGGTTAATTCTTTAAAGATGGTTTCATATGCAAACACCCTGTCCGCATGGTTGCTCCACTTCTGCAGCAACAAGGAATCTTCTTGCTTGCTGGCAAATCCCAGAAGGGTACAAATAGGAGCATTCCACCCACCAGATTTTGAAGAATTTAAACGTTCATTGTAAAAAGAAGAGGTTGCTTTTCTGCTTATGGAGAAAACCTTCCATGGACAAACCAGTGCATTGTTTTCTGCCTGAGCAGCATGTATGTAAACAGATTGTAGCAATAGCTGTACGAAGCAAGATCTATCATCATGGCAATTTGAAAGTCAAATGTTTCTGTTGAAGTGAATATTGAGACAGGTCAACATCCAGCTTCATTTGATCAATCACTTGTCTCACTGTGGTGGCAAATGGGTTGGTGGGTCATTTGGTAGGGAAAGTTTGAAGAATATTGCTACAACATGGGCTCCTACTTATTTAACAAGATCTGGGATGCAGTTGGTTAAGTCTCTCTTGTGTAGAAATAATTCACTTGTTTAAAAAATTGCTCACTGATGTCTAATTTTTTTCCCTCCAGGTGTTGCTGCTTTGGACTCCAGCGTTTCTGGGAAGATTGGTTTGCGTGCAGTTGTATATTATTTCTGCACTACAGTCATGGCTGTAATTCTAGGTAATATATAGTATAATTATTAAATCTATTTATTCTATAAGATTAGGAGTTCCAAACATTTGGTGACTCAGTCCCCAAAAGATCACCTTGCCAGACTGTGAGAGAATAAGAATGCATACTCCCCTTATTGCAAAAAAAACACAAGATCACGTTCTGGCTATCTTCTCTTCTCCTGCCTTCTTCCTAGAGGATTTTCCATCCATCTTCTAACACAAGGAAGAAGATATTTATAGTAAATACTACAGCACCAAATTTTGCCCAGATATCTTGCATTCACATCAATAGATTAAGCCAATCACACACTGGTTTAAAGGCAAATAGGACAACCTGTTTGTAAGTTAAAAAGCTATTTAACAGTTGAACTGAAAAAAAGAATAAATATATGGGCCAAAGTCATTCCTGATTAAACTTAACTGATGTTAAACAAGAGGGGGGCTGTGCAAACGGATAGCCTAATTTGTCTTTGGTGTTTAGCATCTATATGCAGCCGTTAGGGGAGATTGTGAGAGGGTTTCAGGGCGTGCAGTGTCATCAGTATGCTGATGACACTCAGCTCTACCTCTCTTTTTCCATCGACCCAGGCCATGCAGTCTCTTTATTTTCCCAGTGCCTGTCGGCTGTGGGGGATTGGATGATGTTGAGCCATCTGCAGCTGAATCCTGACAAGACGGAGGTGATGTTGGTGGGCGAGGGCCTGGGAGTGGTTGAATCTCCTCTTGTTGCGGGGAGCGGGGGTTGCCCTCCCATTATCTTGCAGGTCCGGAGTCTGGGTGTGCTCCTTGATTCACGGCTCAGCCTGGAATCTCAGGTTGTGGCCGTGGCGGGGAGTGCATTTCGGCAGTTACATCTTGTCCAACGGCTTTGGCCGTATCTCTCAGACTCCGACCTCGCCACTGTCATCCATGCCTTCATCACCTCGAGGCTGGATTACTGCAACGTGCTCAACGTGGGGCTGCCCGAGAAGTTGGTCTGGAGGCTGCAGCTGGTGCAGAATGCTGCGGCCCGTCTCCTTACTGGGGCGGGCTGCAGGGAGCACATGACACCTGTGCTCCGGGCTCTTCACTGGCTGCCTATAAAGCACCAGGCTAGGTTCAAGGTGCTGGTTTTGACCTTTAAAGCCCTTCACGGCCTGGGCCCTGCTTATCTGCAGGATCGCCTCACTCCCCATGCGCCTGTGCGACCCCTGACATCGTCCGTGGGGGCCTTTTTGGAGGTTCCCCAGGCGAGACAGGTAGCCACTGATGTGAGATCTTTTTCAGTGGCTGCCCCTGTGCTGTGGAATTCACTTCCGGAGGAAGCTTGGTTGGCTCCCACCCTACTGTCATTTTGACGTTTGTGCAAGACCTGGCTGTTCTGCCAGGGTTTTGGCAAGGGGGTGGGGTAGGGTGTGTTTTTATTACTGGTTTTAAAATGTGTAGATTTATTTTTAAATGTTTTATTGTTTAATTATTATTTTTGTTTTTGTGCATGTTGTTTGCTGCCCCAAGCTGCCTTTGGGCAGGAGGAGTGGGATATAAGTTTTGAATAAATAAAATAAAATAAATACCCTCAGACAGATTTTGGGATAAATCTGGCCCCAAAAGGGGTAAAAAAATTCATAAAGCTTTTTTACCAAAATGTTTATACTCCATGTATTCCTCAACAGTAACGGAGTCAATTGTCCTTTGTTGGTTTGTCCCCCCCACCAGGGAGACTTTTACTAAAACAGGACTGGGGTCAATTTGACTCATTGTAATGAATGAGAAAGTTAACCAAAACAAAAAACTTAAGGCTTTTTTAAACTATTAAATGCACAGGAGTTTTCTTAAAATACAAAAAATAAATTTAAAAATTCAGTACAATTAGAACTCAAAAAACCTTCCACTCTATACATTGCAACAAAACATAAATGCCAAAAAACAGAAATTATTTCAGAATTTGAGTAATATTTTATCCTCGTCTACATGTAATATATGTACTTAATTCCTTACCATACATACATACTTTTTCATATTTATCAATAACTAAACTTTCATATTTTCCATTATTAAACTTTAATTTATCATCATAATTCAACAAGGAACAATTTTTAAAGAGTGCATTAAGTCTGTTTCTACAGAACTTCATTCTGTACAATGAATTGTATAATGTTGTCTACACACATTCTTAAGTTCACTGTATGAGCTGTATACAATTTGTATACATGTAAATAACAGACTTGATGCACTCTGAAAATATTGTTCCTTGTCGAATTATGATAATAAATTAAAGTTTAATAATGGGAAAATGTGAAAGTTTAGTTAGATAAAAATGAATGAAAGTATGTATGGTAAGGAATTAAGTACACATATTATATGTTGATGAGAATAAAATATTAAATATTGCTCAAATTCTGAAATAATTTCTATTTTTTTTCTGCATTTATGTTTTGTTGTAATGTATGGAGTGGAAGGTTTTTTGAATTGTGATTGTACTGATTTTGGTTTTTTTTATTATTTTAAGAAAACTTGTGCATTTAAAGTTTTTTAAAACTTAAGTTTTTTGTTTTGGTTAATTTCTTGGTTTTGTGGAATATGATAAAATAATTCCACAACTCACTTAAAAGTTAACTAAATAGCACTCAGGATGAAAGGAAAAGGAGGGAGGTCTGGGGGGATGAAAGGAAGAGGAGGGAGGTCTGGGGTCACGGCGACAGGTAGGTGTAGGGGGTGAGGGATCAATTTGGGGCAGTGGGGGATCACAGGTAGGAGCGGGAGATGGGGCTAAGTGGGGGGTTGGAGATGTTTTGCTGGGACGGGAGGAGAAGAGAGGGTTGGGGGTTAGTTTAGGGTGGGTAGGAAGTAGGAGTGGGGGTTGGCAGGCAGGTCGGGGTTCGGGATGTTGCGGGNGGTCATGGAGACAAGGTGACAGGTAGGTGTAGGGGGTGAGGGATCAATTTGGGGCAGTTTGGGTGGTCAGGTCAGGGCTCGGGATGTTGCAGGGGGGCAGGTTGGGGCTTGGGGCAGGGGGCGGGGTTGAAGTCAGGGTGGCCGCGCCACCACCAGGGGGCCCAGCAGCAGCAGCAACCAACTGAGCTCACAGGGGGATGCTGATGTAGCCCTTCCCCGGCTCTCCGACAGGAGAGAGAGGAGCTCAAGTGCGAATGCGTGAGCCTGCAGAACCAAATAACTCAGTTTTGGCTGCACCAATTACTATCATATTTCAAAAGCGGTTGTTATTGATCTCATGCTGCAATCCTGTGAAGTTTGGGGGCTCAACTCATCCAGGGGGAGGAGATATTGATGATTCAAAATTGTGAGGACGCTGTGCATTTTGACCACAACCAATTAACGTTTAAACAGTCATTACATTTTATTTTCCTACTGGATCTTCTTCAAACTTTGTGCATATGATGGTCCTCACAACTTATGGCCATGGATAGATTTTCAGCAATGTAGCTCAAGCGGTTTCCTCAAAATCGGGGCTTTAGCAGTCCCCTGTTTATAATGGAGAGTGGCTGTGCATTTAAGTTTCAGGCAGCTACCGCTGCCTGAAAATGAAAGCACTACACACCTAAGGTACTGGGGGTCATATTCACCCCCAAACATTCAATTCAATGCTCAGTCCTGTCATTTTGGGAATATTGGGGGCACTGTTGGCCCCAAATACCTTGTGTGTTGTTTCTGCACCACAAACAATACCACTCAATAAAATTTTGTGTTAAACTGGAGTCATTTTCAAATCACATTTTTTCCCCCCCAATTATGACTTAATTGGGGTCTATTTTACCCAAATTCTGGATTGATACAGTACATTTTTCATTAGTCTGAAGGTTAAGATAATATCCACTTTAGTTTACTGGTGTACTCAAGGCTTGCAGTGAATAAATGCAAAGAGACTAAACAAAAATTAGATAGCAGCTGCTAGCTTCAAGTCTAAAATTTCTATTTCTGAGGGTAATTGATACAAAATTAGTTTCAATAAGACTGACTTAAAGTTACTGAAGAATTTTGAGATTGTGGAGGGTTTTATTTTAAAACAACTGCTGTCCTATTTGATTTATGTTTTAAACAAAAATTAATATGATTAAATAGGGCAAAATGGATCATTAACAATGCCTGATTCTATTCCCACTGAAATCCAAGAGGAATTTTATCATCAACTTCAGTGTGCACAGAACTGGGCCTAAGGTTTGTGCCACAACATTTTTTTTCATTCCCAATTCCAAAACATAATCTTGTGCAAACTAGAAGTATGGGCTATATTTGCAAGAACACACTCTACTGTTCTAAGAATTTACAAAGCTGAACCACCATGTTCATATCTAAAGAACTAGCAATGAAAACTAGTAGTCTTGGGACTGGAATAAGGTGGGATAAAGCCAGGTATTCAAAGCACTGCAGTATGAAAAGGTTTTTATTGCGACCCTAGTAAAGGCATTGCTCTGGTTCATAGAATATTCTTAAAAGAGTATTCTATCTACAGCAACAGAGCACACATTAAATAGCATGGTCTCTTAGATTGGAAAGACTTTTCTTCAAGGTATTCTAAATATGGGTCAAACTCTACTCTTCTTCCACCTGAACATCACCAAGAACCCATGTTGACTGTGTTTTCTCCACTGTCACATCACCATCAGCGCCAATGCAGGGCCATTTTTCAGAAGTGTTCCTTAAGAATTTGCATAGTTGGCAACCCGACCATCAGTGTATTATTATTAATTATTATTATTATTATTAACAAACATTTATATAGCACCAGCAGTGTACCTGGCACTTTACAAAGTAATAAAACAGACACGGTCCCTGCCCCTAGGGCTTACAATCTGAGAGACAGGAGCTGGGGGAGAGACTTAGGAAGGGGAACAGAGGGAGAGACAAGGGGTCTAACATTCATGAAGATGCGAGGTCTCAAGTGCACGTACTTGGCTTGGTTACGATGAGAATGACAGCAGGCAGGTCCATGTTGCAAGGATAAGGGTAAACCGATCGTAGGTATAGGAATAGTGGCTCAGCAGGATAAAGAGTCAGACAGAGCAGAGCGAAAGAGGTGAGTTTTAAGGAGAGATTTGAAGGTATGAAGGGAGGGGGCAAGGCGGATGTGGACAGGGAGGGAGTTCCAGGCATGGGGGGCAGCAAGTGAGAAGGGACGAAGGCGCTTAGGGGAGCAGGGAAGGCGTGGAAGGGTGAGAGAAGGGACAGAGGAGGAGCGAAGTGCACGGGCTGGAGTATGGAGGGCGATAAGTGCAGAGAGGTAGGGGGGAGCAAGGTTGTGAAGAGCTTTATAGGTGAAGACTAGGAGCTTGTGCAGGATTCGTTCAGGAAGGGGAAGCCAGTGAAGCGAAGAGAGGAGGGGCTGCACATGGTCGAAGCGACTGGCGAGGTAGATGACCCTGGCAGCAGAGTTTTGGACAGAGATGAGGGGAGAAAGGTGAGACCGGGGAAGGCCAGTGAGAAGGAGGTTACAGTAATCGAGGCGAGAGATGACCAGAGCATGAACAAGAGTTTTGGCAGACGAGACAGAGAGAAAAGGGCGAATCTTAGCAATGTTATGGAGGGAGAAGCGACAGGATTTAGCAACAGAGTCAATGTAGGGTTTAAAAGAAAGGGCTGAGTCAAAGATGAAGCCTAGGCTACGGGCTTGGGGGACAGGCAGGATGGTGACTCCATCAATAGTTATTGACAGTGAGGAAGGAGAGGAAGGATGAGGGGGGAAGATAAGGAGTTCAGTTTTAGCCATGTTGAGTTTGAGTTGACGTTGAGACATCCAGGTAGAGATGTCAGAGAGACAGTTGATGAGACGAGCTTGAACAGAGGGAGAGAGAGAGGGAGTAGAGAGATAGAGTTGAGTGTCATCAGCATAGAGGTGGTATTGGAAGCCATGGGAGGCAATGAGTTTGCCTAAGGATGAGGTATAGATCGAGAAGAGGAGAGGGCCAAGAACAGAGCCTTGAGGAACACCAACTGAGAGGGGGAAGGAGGAGGAGGCGGAGTTGGAGAGAGACACATTAAAGGAGCGGTCAGAGAGGTAGGAGGAGAACCAGTTATGGACAGAGCCACAAAAGCCAAGGGAGTGAAGGGAATCCAGCAAGAGTGAGTGGTCAACAGTATCGAAGGCAGCAGAGAGATCAAGGAGGACAAGAATGGAATAGAGACGTTTAGATTTAGCCACCAGAAGATCGTTGGTGATCTTAGTGAGAGCAGTTTCAGTAGAATGAAGGGGGCAGAAGCCAGATTGGAGGGGGTCGAGGGAGGAGCTGGAGGATAGGAACCAGTGTAACCAGGCCGGAAGGCTGCTCATAGGCAGCACTCATCAGGTTGCTGCCCCAGCCACTGCTTCTGCTCTGCAGTGCTCTGCCAGAGCCAGCTGGAAGGACAGCAGCAACCAAATCTGGCCTTTGAGTGCCCTGCTAGAGGAGGGGGCGCATTCTGTTCAGTCACTTGTCTCTTAGAGTTTCCTACCTTTGGGGTGTTAGATAACAGATGTTACATGCTGGGGCTTCAGCCTCCTCAGAAGCAAGGTTCACACACTGCCTAGAGGCTCCTCAGTGTAACGTTGAGATAGAAGCCCAGATAAAGGAGAACAGTAATGGTGCCGCAGTCCTCTGCCATTGAAGTCGATGGAGTGGAACCACTGACTTTATCAGCAAGGACTGTCTTTGTTCAGACTGTGGGTTTCTCTTGATTGCAGGGATTGTATTGGTTGTGACTATCAAACCAGGAGTGTCTCAGAAAGCCGATGAAATTGACAGAATGGGCAGCACACCTGAAGTCACTACTGTGGATGCCATGTTAGACCTGATCAGGTGAGTTTTTTATCTCAAAAAGCAAAATAATAAATATCAGTGATCAAATGTCATGCTGCATACAAATGCTTAAGCAATATCACTTGGAACAGGTTAAGATATGGAGTGACCTGTGCAAAGCATCACAGAGCTTTAAAAATTCATTCATTTATTAAATGAAACTCCCTTCTATATACAGTAGTACCAGCCCATAGCTAGGACCCTGGCATGGAGACAGGATGAGGGCAGACTGCATGACAAAGGGAGGGGGGTCATTTCTTCAGACCAGGAAAACAAAAGGAAAAAATGTTTTGGGCTGAATCTCTGGGCTCCTCTAACCTACTGTTCCAGTATCAATTCACACAGGTCATAAAATTTGCAGGTACCCGGGAGTCATGGGCCCCCAGAAAACGGAGGCTAGCGACTGGTTCAGGGGTGTAGTGGGGCAAAAATGGTTTAATATCAAAATAAAGTCTAGCGACTAAAAGATTTTTTTGGCACCTGGAATTTGATCTGAAGCTTCATGCCCAGAATTCATACCATGCCCGTAGGTATAAAGCAGATAACTGAAGCCTTTCAGATTCCCCAGCACGTAAGAGTGTCTTTATTTTTTCTCAAGAACAGAGAACCGCAGTGTCTTCTTTGGGCAGTATGCAGTGTTAAGTTCTGTCTTCTATAGCAGTTGTGCAATATAAAGAATTGTGACAGCTTTGCACAAGTTTAGCTCCCGGGAGAATTTATTCTACATATCTTGATGTAGGGAACTCCTATCTTGTGAAGCAAATCCAGCTCAAAAGGGAGGGTTTTTTAGTTGTTCCATTTCCTGGATCTGGCCTGTTAATCCAGCCCCTACCCTCAAGCACTGAAGAAGCTGGGGAGGGGGGGGCACTGCCACATTGGGTGTTCTTACACACAAGCAGCAGGGAGGGGTCCATGGCGGGTGCGGTGCCTCCATGCAGAGGAATCGTGTGAGGAGCACTTCACAAGCGTAGCTCCCCGTAGGGGAGTGATCTCCTCTAGCTAGTTTTCCAGCCTGTGTGTGTAGTATTTTCTGGTCACAGTTTTACCACAGTCAGTCTGCCCACCTGAGGCTCTAATAAATTAAACTCATTAGGAACTGGCAGACTCCTAATGCAGGAGCAGCTGGGGCTTTCTAGCTCATGCTGCTGCAGAGCTAAATCTTGATGTTCGTGCTCACATTTTACTCACAATTGCAGTGTACTTTTGACTTCAAAGGAGTTTTGGCCGAATAAGGACAGAAAACCTTTTTAAAAAGTTCCTTAAAGAGAATTTTTAAAAAAATTAAAAGATTTTAAAAAAAAAAAAAAAAAGTTGAAGTTAAACACTTATAGTTTAGATTGTAAGCGAGTCTCTGCTGGGGATTAGGAAGACTCTCCCCCTTTGGTCAAGTTAGCCCATGCTTGCCCACTAAAAGGTTTCTTGCACCTTTATTTGAAGTAACTGGCACTAGTCACTGTCAGACAGGTCACAGGATACTTGACTGACCTCCAGTCTGGTCTGGCATGGTAGTCTTAGGTTCCTTATTTTTTCACTCTATGAAAAAGGATTGCCAATGTTACAACACACAAGATCCATCCATATGCCAACCTTTGTTTTTCAATCCAAACCACATAGAGAAACCCCTCTTTTCCCCTGCACAACATTAATTGAGAGGTGGAAATCTTAACTTTTTCTCTCTAGACTAGATAAGTCTAGGCTCATTCCATATTCACCCACGCAAGCAAGAGAGAGAATTTAGGATAGTGGAAAGATCTTAGAAAGGATAGTTCATCTTTTAAAATGACAAATACTGAAGTATGTGTACAGGAATGCCTCCTTAGATAAAGCATCAAACTTTTCTCTCTGTCAAAGCTTCATAACTGACTGATAACATTGGCAAGTTACATAGATAAAATGATTGTGTAAAAAAAAGTATGCCCCATGTTGCTTCTTAAATACCATTTTATTTTAGAAAACAAATTGTACTTAATATGTTATCTTTCATTCCCTTCACAGGAATATGTTCCCAGAAAACCTAGTTCAAGCCTGTTTTCAACAGGTAATGCCAACATTCATTTTTGTGGTGGTGGTTTTAATATTGCTTGCCACCCTACAGAACTCTGTTCTTCTTTGTGAATCTTCATAAAATAATGTTATACTCCTTAACCTATACTGTGGTGTATATTTCTTTAAAAAAAGAAGTATTTTCTGCATAATGACACACATGCTCCAGTGGAAAGAACACTTAATTAACCTTTCGCTAAAATAAGCCCTCTGTTATTGGATCAGAAATTCAGTTACCCTTCCCAGTACAGCGTACCAAAGCAATGCATGAGCAGAGGTTGCTATTCAGGAAACATCATCAGGATATTCAGAACTACATCATGTGGATATTCTTTTGCCCAAGTTTTATAGTTCTCATCATTAATGGTGAAGTTGAGCTATGCCCGGTTTTCTTCCCAGGAGACCCACAGATTATATTAGAAAGTTCTCAAAAAGAAACTTACTACCAGATGGTTTGCATGCATAGAAAGTAAAGGACAAACCATAGATGAAGAAACGAAATCATTCCTGGTAGATTATAATGTATAAGAAAACATCATATACACCTTAACAACATTTGTTAATATATGTTAATTTATGTAATAGTTTAGAACATGTTTATTATTGTTATAATGTTTAATAGAAAAAAATAAAAAATCTTATTATTTTTTAAAAAAGAAAAAAAGAAAAAAAAAAGAAAGTTCTCAAGAAGACCAGGGGTGAAAACAGAAATGACTGTGGCGAGGTGCAGCTGCCACTCCTCAGGTTGGCAGGGAGGGCTATTCACATACACAGCCCTCCCTCTAACACAGAGCACAGTCACAGCACAGGGACCCAGGCATAGGAGCGGACATCACCGGTCCCTCCATGCCCCAAGTTGGTCCAAGGAATTGTCCACACAGGACAGGACTCCCAGGCCAGTGCTGATCAGAAGGATCAGACCCTGGGAAGAGCGGTCACCAAGCAGCTGATGGACAGTGGGGTAGTGGTAATTTTAGAAGTGCAGGTGCTCTTCATGAGAGCCCTCCCAAAGCCTCCAAGGCTGCTGAGGGGGGGCCACAGGAAAAGTGCCAGAGCTCCTTTCCCCCACGTTCCTGTTCCACTACATCACTGCTGATGGGGAGCACTCCTTGCCAAACAGCTTCTTGCCAGATAGCTGATGGGGGGGCACTGCTGTCCCCCCATCAGGTGTTTGGCGCATGCATCCATCACACCCCCACCCCTTGACAGGCTGCGGGTGTGCACCAAACTATTGGGTGACCTGAGGAAGTCCCCCAAACAGCCAGTGGGGGGCCTGAGCAACTCCCCCAAACAGTCATTTGACAAGCCAGGACTGGGTTCATGCATGAAACAGGGTGTGGGGGCTGGAGGAGCACACATTCGGCCCCACTGAACTGCTGACTGGGGGACTGGAGAAGGTCCAGGCCACCCGATCAGTTTTTCAGCAGGGCTAGTTGTGCATGCTCCTCCAGCACCCCCCTCCTCCAAATCAACTGCTCAGTGAGGCCAGGGTGCACACATTCTTCCAGCCCCCCCCCCCTCCATCAGCTGTTCAGCAGGGCAGGGTGAGCATTTGGGCTTTATCCTCCGACCTCACCTCGGGACTTGACGGGCACAAAATAGAAGGGAGGAAGACAGTTAACCTGCTTTAGCCTGGGTGACCAGGCCTTAGCCTGGGCTGTCTCTCTCTGACCTCTGGTTTTTATATACTTTGGGGACAATCCAGTGGCCTGCTTACGCCAATCCAGAATGCATGCACAAAGATGTGCACGCAGTGCCCTGCGCACAGCACAGCCGCGCGGGGCAGGTCGCATAGGCCGGGGTTGCACTTTTGCCATGCATGGCTGTGCTCAGATGGGGCACCGCGTGCGCATCCCAGTGCACGCATTCTGGCTGTGCACCACGCATCAGGGTCGGCGTAAGCAGGCCGCTGGGTTGCCCCCTTTATATTTAACAAGACAGGAAGCAAGTAGATCACCATTCATACACCAGACTCACTTTTCCATTCATTCACATCCAAAACTATAGCAGTAAGCTGTAAAGTTGCCTGGAGGGATTCACCTTCCCACAGGCAAGGTAGCCAGCCACTGTGACTTTGTGGCTTGTATTACAACTTCATGGCCACTGCAACTCTGTAGCTCCCACATGTAACGCAGCCCCTTCTGCAACACAAGAGAAATGTCTGGTATATTTGCATCATTGTAGAGCCACTGTTCTCCTCCTCCACTTCAAGCTTCTGAACAGAGATCTCCTTCTTGAACCACTCTCAAGTTTCAGACACTGTGTCAGCTTCAAGCATCCCAATTAATCCACACTAAATAGGACCGTTCCACACAGTGGCTAGGTAGTTCATTATTATGGTACAAACGCTGCTCCCCTAGGTCACACACTTCCTGTTACAGTCCCATTTATGAACAGTTTATTAAAGGGGTTGATACTTTGCTTTAATGGGTATTAGTAGCATGCATCATGCATAGATGGTCATAAGCAACATGTTACTCTCTCTCTCAATGTATAACAATTTTCCTTATCAATTTGCTACATATAATTTTCATTGCAGTATAAGACCAAGCGTGAAGAAGTGAAACTTACAAATGACCTGGAAAAAAACATCAGCGTTGCTACCGAAGAGCCTGTTACAATTGTCACACCAACAGAGACCTTACTGGTGAGACTCCTCCCCCCCCTTCATGCTGTATTATATGAATCAAGACAGATTGTAAACTGGATTATTTTTTATTATAGGTATAATAATTAATATTCTGGAGACAAAAGAAACAGCAAGTTGATCAAATGTATCAATGGCACACATTATTTATGCTTAGGGAAAGTTAACAAAGATTGTTAAACTCCAGAGAGAACTATTAGAGCGCTCGGGGATTGAATAGCAAATTAGTGTGAATACAAGGTAATGAATAACGAATGGAAAATAGTACTAGAGTTCTCATACATGTGGATAGAGTTTTTAACTTTTTGCATCACTTGGGAAGACAACGTTACTGAGAACGGCTCTCTGAAGATGTGGGCCTGTTGTGCAGCAGAGGTTTAAAAAGCTAATTAAATAGCTGTAGACACCAGGGGGAAAGGAACAAAAAAGGATATATAATGAGTAATAATGTGTGATACAAATGTTTTTAAAATGGAGGGATTCTACTAAACAGTTATAGTAGAAAATGTAACATCAGCTGTAAAAGTAAAGAGATTCAACAAATAGAATTAGATCTATGGGAGGACTTTCCCACCATGACAGCTTGCAAATACTACTCTTAGCCAGAAAATGGTATTAGAATTCAATACACGCACAAAGAACTGTTAAATAACATAGTTTAACAGAGTCAGGACTCCAAGGGTAAGTTGTCCCAGGATCTAGGCCTCAAAAGTCACTCTGTGGGGGAATCTCCAGTTCAAATCTCTTTATCTCATACCCAATATCCCATTACCATATACAAAGTCCCTATCCCACAATACTCACAGCTCTGCTGGCCAGGCACAGTCCCTCCTATAGTCAACTACACCTTCAGCTCAGGCAGCACCCTCAGAGCTGAGCTCTCCAGGAGCCAGAGTTCATACAACTCCCATCCGGATTCCCCAAGTCTCTTCACACAGTCTTCTATCAAGCTACCATTACATTCTGTTCCCCTTGATGGCAAATCCCATACTGTGCTGTCACTTCTGTCTGCTGAGCTCTGACTGGCACCTGACACACCCAGTTCAGCTGACCCCACTCAGACTCTCCTCAGCCTTTGGATGAACCTCCTTAAAGGGACAGAGGCATGGCAGGCACTCTACTCTGCTCTGCTACATATAGTGAAATGAATGGGCACAGCCAGAACAGACAGGCTGGGGAGCCTTACCCCTCCCCAGTCCCTGGGCAAATGAGCCATCTGAAGCAGTGGTTTGTGTGCTCAGAGCCTGCCAGATGTCCCCACCCCACACCAGGGCAGGGCAAGCATCTGGCTGCTCTGCAACACATCCTCGGGGAAAATTCTGAAGACCCGCTGTGAAGGAGCCTTACCCCAACTGGTTACAGTACCAACCGGGGTAAGACACATACAGGCACTCCTCTGGGCTCCTCCTCTCCCAATCAGCTGTTTGTCAGGTGGCTCAGGGGAGAGGGGAACCTGCATTCTTCCCAGGCTACCCTCTCCCCTGATCTACCCAAATGACAGCTGATCAGGGGGTGGGGCTGGGAAGAGGGCATGTACTCTTCCCAGGCTCCCCTTTCCCATCAGCTGTCAGGTATGCACCCTTCTCCATCCCCCCCAACAGCTGCCTATTGGCAGTGGGCCCAATCCTGCATCTCAGCAGGAGTCAGAGTCTCCAGCGCCTGGCCATGAGGGCAGCTCCAACAGGGGCCAGCTGCCTGACCTCCCTGCAATCTTGTGGCTAGCTCCCCAAGCACTTGCCCCACAGTGTGGTGGTGGCGATTGCCCAGGAAGGGAGCCACGCAGGGATCGGGCCCCTGCTGCTTGTGTGGCTGCATCCAATGTTGAGCAGATGATAAATCCCTTCTCAAATAAGAACAAGTTGACATCTGCCAATATTAAAGGGCAATAACTTAAATCTTTATGTGATTCACACTGAAGAACCATATATATGATTCTATACAAACACATACATTCAATGTGTACATATACACACATACACACACTTTTTCCTCCCTATTGTATTGCATTTGCACACACACAGGCAGAAGAATACTTCAATAAGGGTACATTCCTCCACTCGTTGAGGTAAATGGCAAAACTCCTATTTTGATTCTAATGGCAGAGGATTGCAGCACCTTTAGTCATTACAAGAAATTAAATTCTACTTTCTTTGGCTCCATTGGCTTCAGCAGAGTTAAATATGTGGAGGAGATGGCAAAATTGAATGCCTTGGAACTGAATCTTAATTATTGGGTACCAATGCAGGCCCTGCAATATGTATGTTTCATAAGTGGCCTGGAAAAATATACCTAAAGTGGCAACCCTACCGCCAGTCCAAAGTGTGGTGGCTGCTTTTGCTCTCCCCAGGGCAGGAGGGGGAATCCGTGTGGCCATTGTTCACCCTTTGTCCCCACTCTCAGCCCCAGCATAATGACCAGCTCATAAACATGGTGGAATGGGGCATCCTTAGACATACGCAGCCAGTAAAGCAACACAGGACCCATACTAGGAGGATCCCTACTAGAGTCATTGCACAGGGCCTGCAATTCCTACGGCTGCATCTGTTTTGGACGCATGCAACTGTTGTTTTTTGCTGCACAAGGCCTTAAAAAAGCCTATGAGAAACAGAGCATAAATTAGAGCAGGGCTGAAGGGGCAAAAGATTATATACCAAAGGACTGGCATGGCCCTAGAATTTGGGAAGCAGAAAGATAGGTTAAAGCCCCTTAGTTCCCTTGCATCCCAATCCCAGCTCAAAGTGCAGAACATATTCAGAACCCTTCTCGTTCGTAAAATGTACTTTTATTTGTATAAACTAAACATGCAGTTACACGAGTCTTGATTTCAATTTACAGAACAAAACTAAAGAATACAAGATAGTGGGCATGTACTCTGATGGCATTAATGTGCTGGGTTTGATAGTCTTTTGCCTTGTCTTTGGAATTGTTATCGGGAAAATGGGAGAAAAGGGGCAAGTTCTGGTGGACTTTTTCAATGCCCTGAATGAGGCTACAATGAGAATAGTTCAGATAATCATGTGGTAAGTAGATGATTGCATGATGGTTTTTATTATTTTCTTGAAGGGGATTTTGCCATTGATTTTAATGCAAGCAGGGTTGGGCATTATGTTTTTTTTACATGGCTTCTTATTAAGGAAAAGAGTAAACATTTTTGTTTTCTACCAGTTCCATGGTTTAAGGGCTTTGGATTAGAGACACAGTTGTTCCTCTGAATTAAAGCAATTGTATAGCTTTCTAAGACTTTTAATTATATGTTCTTGTAGAGGCAGTAGGAGGGATTGTATTACCGAACCAATTCTGTGTCGCAGCTCCTCACCTTTTGGGGGTCTGTCATTAAATAAATGGTTTGCAAACTCAATAGACATACTGTAAGTTTAATTGTCTCAGAAACATCCATGCATTTAGTTTTTATTTTTAGAATTTGAACTTTCATTTATTTTGTGTTCACTAAAAACCTAGAATAATCATGTAGCATTAAGCCGTGGCATTATTCATCACCATAAAAATGTGTGAGATCACATAGGGTGAAAACAGCCATGACGCAACCACCCTTTAACCACCCTTGGTGGTCATTTATGCATGTTTCAGGGCTGCATAGGGCACCAATACAGCCCTGCAACATAACCATCAAGGGTGGTTAAAGGGTGGTTAGTGTCATGTCTGTTTTCACCCATAGATGTCTGTATTTCCTGTCCAGAAGTTACCAAACACTGATCTCTAGACTTCAGGCTGATCCATACAAGTATATTACACATGTGTTCAGAGAGTTCCATTTGGCTCAAATGGATTTTGTACAGATCATATTGCAAGGTTAGGGCCATAACTAGGCAGTTCTTCAGAATGCTTAATCCTACAGAACAGTACTGGGTTTTGTGTTTACATCTCTAACTTTTGTCAGATTACTTGTACTAATTGTTTGCAAGAGCATGACCTTGGTGTGTGAGTTCTCATAAAACACAACCTAGAGATCTAGAGGCTGCAAAGCAATAACTCTTATTTCAGATTCTGTGCTGTACTGCGTTGTCCAAAGACCTGTGCATTATTTGATATTTGTAAAATATGCAGTGTTGTGAAAGGGTGATCTGTTTACAGCCTTCATTTCTGCCAAACTATCCAGTGTTTGTAACACACTTGATCTTCTCTCTAAGCTCCTTTAACAAGCTCTATGCATAATAGTTCAAACAATGGTAGCTCTGCAATTATGTTAAAGTCTCTCTATGGGGGAAAAATAGCTATTTCTAATATTGTGCTGATCAAGGGTGTTGATAAGTTATGTTACAGAAAATTAGTCCGTTCTTATTTCTTCTATTGTGATAAAAATTAATTTCTCTTACAGGAAATAATGTAGCTTATTTAGTTGGAGATTATGTTCTGGCAACTGTGTACACTTCACACTTCTGCATTACCATGAAATGTGTATTTAATAGTGCTGGTTTCTGAATTGTAGGTATATGCCACTTGGTATTTTATTCCTGATTGCTGGAAAAATAATAGAAGTCGAGGACTGGGAAATCTTTCGCAAACTGGGTCTTTATATGGCTACAGTACTGAGTGGGTAAGTCATTCCTTAACGTTAAAGAGGAAACATATGCCTTGCTTGAGCCACTTGAGTCACTACAGCTGCTTTCTCACGTTACCTGCGGGGAGGGGGGTGGCTTCCATGAGAGCAATCGCACCTGTATTCTCACGGGAATTAACGCACACAGGAAAATGCTATTCTGCCGTGCACATGACCGGGTCCCCTGATGGTGCTTTTACAATCACAGGTGTTCTCGTGGCATAAAAGTGAAATAGCGCATTCGTACATGTGCTCATTCCTGTGATAATACAGCCGTGATTGCCCTCACAGAGGTTTCCCCCCCTCCCATGTAACGTGAGAAAACAACCTATCTATCGGGTTTTGCAACAAAAAAAGCTCCCCTGTAGCTGGATATGGAATGTTATTAAAATAATGGAATCCTTCATCTCTCCTTTCTTCAAAAAGACATCGGAAGGTATTTTACATTAGAAATGTACCCTTCGCTTTAATAGCGACCTCCTTTGAAGCTTACAAGAAAGAGACGGGTCTATCACACAGTATTCCATCTTCTCAGGCCACACTCACGGTTGACAAAAACCTGTTTTAAACTGTTTCCCCTCTGGGATTTTTTGACTGTATGAAAAGACAGATGCCTCAGCAAATGACCTGCAGGAATGAGGCGGCAAATCGAGGCTGCATTCACATGAGCCTTTTCTCCCAGCTCTTTAAGTACCTGCGGGAGAGTACTGTTACACATTTATCATTATTTATCATTCTTCATTATCTACACATGCTGCTAAATCTCCCTCCCACATTAAATCTTGCCATGCATTATCCCCTATAAGCTACTAACAATCCCAGCAGCTGTCTTCCGGCGCATTCACATTTTAAATTTCTTGCGGGAGAGAACAGTAGTACTTTATTTCTTATCACACATTCCCCTGGTTTTGAATTTTGTCTCATGCTGGCACTCTAAGGCCACGTTCACACCTGCGCCAATGGGTCCAAAGACGCTCGGGAGAGGGGGCTGTGCATGCAAATCAGGCATGTCTTTGATCAGGTGTGAATGCCCGGAGGCAGGTGATTGAACCTTTTATGCATGTTTACAAAGGTGATTGACCAAGCTGTGAAATCCAGCTCCAGGCATGAAAGTGCCCTAACAAATCGGGCTAGCAATCACAGATAATAGGGTGGAAGGCTGTCCCATGTCGTTTAATGAAGCTGGCAGACTTATCTGGTGTCACTTTCACTCCCCTGCTTTAAATCTTGCCGCCTAATAATGGGGTCATTCTCAGCAGCTATTGTCTTCTCTATAAGGTTGGAGAGGTGAAAGTGACAGAAGTGTCCTTCACACATTTCGAGCATAGCTCAGGACAGACTTGACTTGATTGTTAAACCTCGGGGTTTTGCTTGGTCAGCTGTGGGTGATTTACAACTTGCTCCTGCAGGATCTTGTGAGCTAATTCATTTACATGGGCAATAAAAATGTAGGGTGAGCTGTTTAAGCTGGGTTTTTCATCTCTTGTGAATGCAGCCTGAGTTTTAACAATCGAGCAATCTTCCTCATGCGCATTGCTCATGATGTGAGAAGGGATGCGCCCCATTTTTAGTCTGCCAGCCTCATTGAGAGACATGGGACAGCCTTGCAGCACCCTGTTGTTAGCTATGATTGCTAGCCCAATTGTTAGCATGGCAGCAGCAGCAGTACCCAAGACAAAATTCAAAGCCAGAGGCACATGTGATAAAAGATAAGGTACAATTGTTCTCTCCTGCAAGAAATTTAAAATGAGAGAGAAGACACTCTTGTGAATGCACCCTCATTCTCCACTGGATGTTCAATAGACAATATTGGGATGATTCCCTCAAGAAAATGTTATGGGGACTAAATCTCCCATCACAAAATCCCTCTTCACACACATACCGTCCTGCTCTGTAGGGCTGGAGCGTGCGCATCTATGGAAAAAGCCTCCTGAATAGTGGCTGATACCATGGGCATATGGGAAGTTACAGGGAACTGCACAGGGGATCTCTTGCCCTATATAAGTTGTACCAACATGACACCAAATAGCTTACAGCTCTTGACCCATTGGAGAAGTAGGGTAAATGCTGCCACAAAAGCAATTTACAAGCTGCCTGCATGAAAATCATCTAGGCTGACTTCCACATTTTGTGGGACGTAACCTCCTCCCCTCCATTGCTTTTCTGCTGCGCCTATGGCCTGCCTTTGAGCACTGAATAGCAGCTGAGGAGTGGAGACCAACTGACACAGTAGCAGCCATGTGCCTTCTGGGCCCTGTCATACCCATCCTACAAGACCCACATGAGTTAGTGCCAGTCAGTGGCAGTGTTCTTAGAGCAAGCCTCATGCTGCGCAAGTATGGGAGCTGTGTGGGAGAGTCTTGGGCATGAAGTTTGATTAGGCTTACCATCCAACCTACATTTTACTTTCAGTGTCCTGCAAAATACCTTAGGAACGGGATTCGACATCTGTTGGGGTGTGGATTTATACAGCACAATCTTGTTTGTTGTTTGTCTAAGACATAAGAAACTGACCGACATGTAAAAGCAACACTTCACTGTCTTGATTTGATAGAGTGCAGTTATTAAGGAGGGGGGGGGAGGTTAGCATGGGCCACAACTGTACAAAGCAATCTTTTGAATGGAGATTCATACCCATACTAACCCTTCTGTGGACTTGGGGCCATAGCAAGGACAATTTAACTGCTGCAAGTGATAGATCTTAAAATGATAATGTGCTCCTTCAAAGAATATCCCACAAAGGACCTTTTATAAAAGATAAATACATACTTAGAGTTCCATAAGTTCAGTGACTTTGATAGACAAGATCCGCCTCGACACCGCTTCCCACTCCTCTCCTCTTCCTACTCCCTCCCCTCTCCCTCCTCCCCCTCCTTCTCTCCTGTCTTCCTTCCCTCCCACCTCCCTTGAGGAAATCTCATCCCTGCTCTCCTCCTCCAACCCTTCCACTTGCCCCCATGACCCCATCCCCTCCTGCCTCCTGACCTCCATTGTTCCCACTGTCGCCCCTTCCCTCCTCCACATCATCAGCCTCTCCCTCTCTACTGGCTCTTTCCCATCCATCTTCAAGCATGCCACTGTCTCTCCTATCCTCAAAAAGTCCACTCTTAACCCCTCTGACCCTTCTAGCTACCGTCCTGTCTCACTCCTTCCTTTTGCCTCCAAGCTTTTTGAACATGTTGTCTACTCCTGCTGCCTCGACTTCCTCTCCACCAACTCTTCCCTTGACCCCCTCCAATGTAGCTTTCGCCCCCTTCACTCTACTGAAACTGCTCTCGCTAAGATCACCAATGATCTTCTTGTGACTAAATCTAATCGCCTCTATTCTTGTCCTCCTTGACTTCTCTGCTGCCTTCAATACTGTTGACCACTCACTCTTGCTGGATTCACTTCACTCCCTTGGCTTCCGAGAAACAAACAAAACTGATTCTCCTCCTACCTCTCTGACCGCTCCTTCAATGTGTCTCTTGCCAACTCCACCTCCTCCTCCCTTCCGCTCTTGGTTGGTGTTCCCCAAGCCTCTGTCCTTGGCCCTCTCCTCTTCTCTATCTATACCCTCCCATGGCTTCCAATATCACCTCTACACTGATAACACTCCTCCCTCTCTCTCTCCATCTATTCAAGCTTGCCTCACCAGCTGTCTCTCTGACATCTCTACCTGGATGTCCCAACGTCAACTCAAACTCAACATGGCTAAAACGGAACTCCTTATCTTCCTTCCTCTCCCTCTTCCCTGTCGATCCTCATCAATGAGGTCACCATCCTTCCCGTCCCCCAAGCCCGTAGCTTAGGCTTCATCTTTGACTCACCCCTTTCTTTTAAACCCTACATCGACTCTGTTGCCAAATCCTGTCACTTCTCCCTCCATAACATTGCTAAGATTCACCCTTTTCTCTCTCTCTCCTCTGCCAAAACCCTTATTCATGCCCTGGTCATCTCTTGCCTCGATTACTGTAACCTCCTTCTCACTGGCCTCCCCCCACTCTCACCTTTCTCTCCTTATCTCCATCCAAAGCTTTGCTGCCAGGGTTATCACCTCGCTCATCATTTCGACCACGTGCAGCCCCTCCTCTCCTCTCTTCACTGGCTCCCCCTTCCTGAACAAATCCTGCACAAGCGCGTAGTCTTCACCTATAAAGCTCTTCACAACTTTGCTCCCCCCTCCCTCTCTGCGCTAATTTCCCTACGTACTCCAGTCCATGAACTCCACTCCTCCTCTGTCCCCTCTTGCCCTCCCACGCCTCCCCTGCTCCCCTAACCGCCTTCGTCCCTTCTCCCTAGCTGCCCCACACACCTGGAACTCCCTCCCTGCCCACATCCACCTCGCCCCCTCCCTTTGTACCTTCAGATCCCTCCTCAAGACCCACCTCTTCCGCTCTGCCCTCCCCGACTTCTTGCTCCCCTCACCTAACTCCTGCTGATACCCTCTATCCAGTACAATCTGCTACCTAAGGTCTGTGTACTCATATCCTCACCACATGGACCAACCAGTCATCATTCTTGATGTAACCAAGCCAAGTGCATGCACCTGGGACCTCGCATCCTCGCGAATGTTACACTCTTTGTCTCTCCCCGTTCCCCTTCTGTCGTCCCCCGCCCTCCCCCGTCTCTCAGATTGTAAGCCCTAGGGCAGAGACCGGGTCTATTCAATTACTTTGTAAAGCGCCAGATACATTGCTTGCGCTATATAAATGCTTGTTGTTAAATAATAAATAATAATAATTAATTCCTATTTCCAGTTTGGTGAAGCACAGCACCATAACTATTTTAGTTTATTGCCTTAACCCCCAGATCTCCAGCATATTTTGTCCAAAGGCCAGATTCAAAGCAATTTCAGAACTTTTAGTTCTATTGTATACACATAAACATACAAGGCTGTAGTTAGGGGGGCAAATGGATGAGTTCACTCCTTTTCCCCTAAGTCTAAAAATATTTCATTCATAAAACATGAAGCCCCTACCATTGTTCATTAGAAAAAAGTATACAACTATTACATTTGTAAATGTTTTCAAACACATCTCTAATATAATTTCAAAAGGTCACCCCATTTAAAGCCCTAAGCTTTCTTGTTTAGCACTAAATAACTCTCATCATGCAAGCCTCGGTGATGCTCTCTGATTTCCCTTTTCCGTCTTGGGTGTTTATAAACAAGTATGGTAATATGGGGGCGAGGGTCTGTGGTCGCAGCGTTGCCCTGCTGCGGATCCCCCAGACAGGTGGAGTGCGTGGCGAGCAGTTCTAACGGATGGCTCCCAGCATGGCTACTCTAGCCACAGAGGCCACCGCCATGCACTTCCCCTGCTACAGACCATAGAGGAGGGGGAAGCACGCTAGACTGGTTTTTTGCAAGTGACATGCTCCAGACATGAGTTCTGGGGAACCTGGCCAGTTCTTGTGACTTGCATAAGCTGCTTCCCCCACCCACAGCGCCTATGATCAGTGTCGGCTGGCATGACAGGCTGCCGCTGTTCATATGGCTGTCTGTTGCCACACATCCATTCAGCCTGCCCCATACAGAGCACTTCAGATTTCCTGGCAGTGCTCTGCGCATGTTCATGAGTGGGTGCTCCGTGGCTCATGGGAGGGAGTGCGCATCTGGCCGCTCCGCCTTTAGATGGACGATCGGATCCATGGCTCTTGGGCGGCCTTGCAGGGTAGCATCTCATTTGAAAACACCGTCTGTTGGGATATGCCTCCATCGCACTTCACTTGACTCTATAGTAAATTTATGAGAAGCTCTACAAACAACCATGGTTTATTTATTGTTTGTTTATTTAAAAATATTTATCCCACCCTATCCCAAGGGCTGGTTGCTGGTCATTCTCTGCAAGGCTGAGCTGCAGGAACAGGATATTAGGAGCAAATTTGCAGCATTAAAAATGGGAATCCTTTCACAGGAATAAGGGTAGCAGTGCATGCAGGAGGCTTTAAAGCAATTGGGCTGAATGAATGTGCCTGCTCTCTTGTTTCCCTTGCTTAGAAGATGGCTATATTATAATTATATATCACTCAGAAGCCTACCTTCCTTTCTCTACATCCTGACCCCTTTGCCGAGTAGGAAAATACAGTGTTTGTTCATCATCCTCATCCCCTTTGCAGTATTTTCCATAGACCCAGTCCATCATAGCTGCTATTAGGATTTTCTGTTCTGTACATGGCTATTGCTAGGATAGATGCCAGGTTCTGGCATAGCAATACTAGCCAAAGTAAAGTCCTGTTGCAAACCAAAACAGCCCTAATTGCATTCTGTGAAGGTGGAAAGAGGAGTTCCAAAGTTGCACATGCCTGCACACAAGGCTTTCCCCAGGCCCTTTTCAGTCTTTAACTATGCTTATTTGTGTCAAGATGCAGCTGCAGCTACCACTGCTCATCTTGGACTGCCAGAAAAATGTCACTACTAACCCTTCCAAAAAAATGATTTCAAAATGTGCCTGCCATAGGAAATACACTTTCGGTGTTAATGCCCCAGTAAACAAATACACCATACACATTTATGAACCTCCTGATGCTCAAATTAGTACATATGTGCAAGTAGTATAGTAGTTAATATACGTTTAAGGCCAGGTTCTTTGCTCATATATATGCCCACAACTTTAGCTGAATTCATATGCATCTGGGAGCAGAATCTCACCCTGACAATAAAAGTAAACCAAGCAACAGTATTACATGGGAATCTTTCCGCATCTGTCATCTAACATTTAGGGATAAATCCTACCTGTGTAAAAATGGAGTTAAATCAATTGATTGTGTATTTTATCTAGATTCACACTGATACAGACAGAGCAGTATGTGGGGCTATAGATTTACACATGTGGTTTCCCACAGCACAAATATGTGGTTTTGAGGCAGATATCAAACCCATTATGGAAATCTAAAATCCTTCTTCCCTCTAAGAAAATATTGCAAACATTTTTTATAATAGGTTTCATTGGGTAACTGTTCTGTACTATGAGAATGTCTTGCTTCTTTCGATGCAGCCCATGGCCTTCTTTTTAGATATTTGGGAGGGGTGAGGGTTAGTGTCTCCTTGCTTCCTCAGTTTGGCTTAAATTGCAATATGCAAATTAGCTCATTTGATTTCATTTTCTACTTCTGAAGCAAAGCAAGATCTACAATGCATTCTTGTTGGAGAGAAGAGCATCTGTCTGAAACTTATCACCATAAATTGGGTATATCTGTCCCAAAATTCCTACACCCAGTGATCGTTGCTGTGAGCTGTGCTGTATACATGTATCAAATGGCAGAATTTGGATACCCATTAGCACTGCCTCTCTAAGACCGTGTGACCAGATGGTTTTGACAAATGTCTTTCTTCTTTTGCAGACTTGCAATCCATTCTGTTGTAATTCTGCCACTAATCTACCTAATAATAGTAAGGAAAAATCCTTTTCGGTTTGCCATAGGGATGGCTCAGGCACTTTTGACAGCCCTCATGATCTCCTCCAGGTAATGAGAATAAGATACATCTTACTCTAGTCTAGTATTAATAGGTTTTGTAGTTGTCATGCCTGATTTTATAGCTGACTGGATTCCAAATCCACCGGGTGTAAATATGTTACCACTGGAGTTATTTGTACAGCAATCTAAAATGTGCTATGGACTTCACGGAGTTGTCTGGATTTGTAGCAGAAGGCCAGTGATAGATCAGGGTAGGGGTGTTAGTTAGGTTGAAATGGGCCCCCCCGAACACCTTCCCAGAAACAGGAGATGCAACTAGGGTGGTCAGATACGTAAATTTTAGAGGACAGTTATGAGAAATACAGGTTGCAGGGCTGCATTGGTGCCAATGCAGCCCTGCAACCTGCATTTCTCATAACTGTCCTCTAAAATTTGCATTTCTGACCACCCTAGATGTAACTGCACTGTAGGCCATGGCCCGGTACAGCTGTACCTCCTATTCATATTATAGCTACAGTCTTGAATCAAGAAAATAATTTTCTGAATATTGCTATCAATTCATTGCACACAACTCTGGAGTTCCTTTTTAACAACTGTTCAAATTGTGTTTTGTTGTATGATTTTTAATTGAGATATACACTTTCATTTTAAGAGCCAAACTCTTGTTGCATGGCACACAATTCAAGTGCAACCCCAAAGGCCGATTTTGGCTCTACGTTTCAGCTGTCAAAGCAGCAAACCTAGCCGATGAAATAACAGGCATTTTATGAGTGTGCTTTCTTTGTGTTTTATTTATGAACCAGTTCAGCCACCCTTCCTGTCACCTTTCGCTGCGCAGAAGAAAAAAACCATGTCGACAAGAGGATTACCAGATTTGTTTTACCAGTTGGAGCAACAATCAACATGGATGGAACAGCCCTCTATGAAGCAGTGGCAGCTGTGTTTATTGCACAGCTTAATGACTTAGAACTGGATATTGGCCAAATAGTGACTATTAGGTGAGAAGCATGCAGAACATTTGTGTTCCTTTGATTTTTGTTAATGAACTGTAAGTTTGTTTTAGTCTCCCTGTTGGAATCTCGTTGGTTGCACACGTGTTAACTCACACCCATAGCGGAGTGCGCGACTGTGGCATTAAAGACCAATATCTTGTCCCTTGTGCAAACCTTTAATAAGCAAGGCTTGCCCATGTGTAGACTTGGGGTGAGCTATGGAATTCTCAACCCCAGAGTAGAGAGAGAGAGAGAGCATGCAGCTATACTATGTCTGAGCCCTGCAGCATCCCCACAATATGGATGTTTAGGCCTGCAGATTTGCATAGTGGCCCCACTACCCATCGCCCTCCCATGCTGTTCCATATGGTGAGATATGTCTCTGCCCACTTTGAAGCAAAATTATGATCTGCTTGTACACATTTGCCTTCCCAAGGAAAGGGTAGAATGTGCTCTAGAATGGTTATAAGCCATGAGATAGACTGGAAAAACCTCTTCAAATGTATCCCATAGAAACCCACGTGGAACCTGTTTCCATATGCCCCAAGTAGGTGGCACACCTATCTGTCACTGCGTGGAATCTGAACAAGGAAGGGTTGTTTTGAAATTCATTTAATGTTGCAGAAGGATCCCCATGAAAAGTACAGGCAGGAATGTAGCAAAAAATTAAATACAGGTGAAAAGAGCGCTTTCTAATGGGCTTTCTTGGGCTTGTTTGGGATTTAGCGTAACAGCAACCGCTGCAAGCATTGGAGCTGCAGGAGTGCCCCAAGCTGGACTCGTCACCATGGTAATTGTGCTGAGTGCAGTCGGGCTAACGGCTGAAGATGTTACCCTCATCATAGCAGTTGACTGGCTTCTGTAAGTTGGATATTTGTACTGCTTCTCAGGTTATGTCAAGTAATGGATTTTTAAATTAGGTATAACAAAATACAATCAGATTTCGCCTGGTCAGTTGTCTGATCTCTTTTCTAAATGAGGCTGCCCCCTCATTATAACAATACTCTCAGCATGGATGCATTGGGGAGAGGAGTCAGGAAATGTATCTAACCAATAAGTCTGGGCAGAGGCAACACTATGGGTATTAACACACGTGCTGTTGGCCCAGTTTGCCCACTCTGGCCCACCAGCACCGAACCCCGCGCATCTGTTCCAGGCCTGCCAGATGTGGGCCCGGTTCAAAGCCTAGTGGGGTTGGCAGCCAGGCCAGAAATAAGGGAGTTGTCTGGATTTGCCAAATCCAGGCAGGCCAGAGAGGGGCAAACCAGGCAGGTGTGTTTGTTTTCGCAACCCCCAGCCCCACTTGGGGGGTTGCCATGGCAGCCAGCCATGACTGCCTATTATTTGTAGCCATGGCTGCCTGTCCTGGCAGGGGGTGGGGTGCCAGCTGAAGCATGGGGGCAGAGCCTCCCAACAGCACGTTGATCCCCTCCCATGCCGGGTTAGACCAGGGGAATGTTTGGTTCCATCCTGTCTAACCCGGTCAGAGGTGGTGAGGGCAGCCATCCCACCCCCCATATGTTAACACTCAATAATACATCTGAACTTACATATTTATGTTATGCAGGTACGTAGAGAGTAGCACTTTGTTGACAAAACTGTGGACAGGAACATTAAAGTGTATCTGGTATTAGATTGGTAGGCAGCATGGAGTATGAGAGATTGGAGTGATGTGTTCGTATCAGTTTGCTCTGCCTAACCATCAGGCTATTGCATGTTAAGCGAGCTGTGGTTTCTGGAAGGCCTTCTGTCTCTGCCCAAGGGAGACCATGCTGAAATAGCCAAGTGTTGGCCGTGACAAAAGCATGGCTAAATCTGAAAGGGTATGTGCAAAATATTGTAGCCAGTTGAAGCTGTAAAACTGGCATTTCTAGGTGCTGCTCTGATGGTTACTTATCAGGAGCAATAAGTCAGAAAGAATCTTAGGCTCATGCACCATTTTGACACAACTGGAGAACAAACGCCATCTATTGAGTATGAGGTTACGTCTGCTTAATCCTCACACACTTCCCCAGGCCTACAGAACATGAGCTCTATCCTTCTTCAACTGAGCCTGAAGTTCCACATTTCTTCTTTCTTTTCTAGGGGTGTGCACGTCATTTTCATTATTACAATAATGATAACAAAAATTGTCATTTTCATTTTTGTTATTGCAATAACAAAAATGACAACTGAGAATAATGACAACGATAACAAAAACGACAACCAAGATTACCAAAAATGACAACCAAGAATACCGATAATGGTAACAATATCGGTAACAATATCGATAATAACAATATCAAAAACGATAACAACGATAACAAAAATGATAAAAACAATAACAGGAAACAAAAATGACAATGTTATTATCATTGTCGTTATTATTAGTGCTGTGGTAGTTGGGTTTTGGAGGGGAAATGTAAAGACGGGAGGAGGGAGCAGACATCTTAGAGTCTTAACAGGGTTGAACTCTTGAACTGTGCCTGTGTTGGGAGGAGCGAGCAGCTCAGCAGTATCTGATGGATGTATCCCTGGCCAATGAGCAGTGCAAGCAGGCCCCAGAAGTCTCATGGGACTCTGTGATTGCTCAACGCCTGCTGCCTCCTACAACCAATCAGGGGGGCTCTGGGGGAGGGCACTGCAACCCTTTATAATGGGAGAGCCAGGGTTTTTCTCTCTGTTGTGTGAGAGCTCTGCTTGTCAGGTTGTGTTTACAGAACTGTGGTGCTTGCACATAAAAAATTCTCCCTAGCCCTCATTGTATTATATATTTATTTATTTATTTATTAGGTATTCCCACCAATACTTTTCCTTCCTCATACCCTACATTTTACCTTCTCCCTTTCCTTGCCCATCTCCCCCTGTACATTATATACAGATAGGTAGTATAGATTAGATATAGATATATATTATAGACATATAGATTAGATTAGAATAGTTATATAGATAATTGATTAGATAATAGTTTTCCTTTCCCCTTCCCCTCTTTCCCTTAGATTTAGATAAATATTAGTTATGCACAGGAATCAATAATGATACTGATACCAAAAATAAAAACTTTGTTTGAAATGGTACAGATATCAATAATGATAATGAATATCGATACCGAACATCGATATCGATATCAATATCGATAACAAAAACGATATCAAAATTAATATCAAAAACTATACCAAAAATGATAACGACAATGAAAATGACATTGTCGTTAATAACGATAACAAAAACGACATTTTTGAATAACGAAAATGAAAACAAAAAATAAAAACGACTAGGGCCTGATGCACACCCTCAAATGTTCCGAAAAGCAGGAGGACTCTCCAAGAAGGGACAACAGCCCAAGCCCATTTATCTGAGACACGATGTCTCTTTATCAGAGTTTGAAAAGGAGTAGACCTGTGAAGCTGTGGCATCTTCTAGCTTTTTGTCCTCTCCCCACATAGGGTAAAAACAACTGAGATGCTGGCCCACATTGACCTGCTGTGGCCCAGGACTCACCTGCACGTATGGTCCCGTGCCACTAAATTTGCCCGCTACTGCCCTGGGGTGGGTAGGCAACTGTCCCAGGATGCGTCCTTGGGGAAATCTCTGAGGCACAGCCCAGGCCAAGGGTCACCCATGTGGGTCAACGTGGGCCAGCATATTTGTTCGACTCCGCCATCCTCACCGTGGGGCGAGGACCGCCATGGCTGTGCATCATGGCAGGGGGCGTGGCCGGCCACCTGCACATTTGTTGCAGTCCCCCCTACCCAGGTTGTGTAGACAGTAGGACAGCGCTCCCAGTGGCAGGCACATTTGTTTCCTGCTGCTCACCAACCCGGAGAGCGGCAGTCACAGTTTACTGCCCCAGGCTGGGCTGGGAAGCTGCCTTGCTGTCTTGCACATTTCTTTTTACCCATTGGGTCTACAGAGCTGCTGGAGTTGTGATACTTTTTTTTATGGTAAGGATGCCCATGTGACATTAAATCAAGAGACGGCGCACAAAGTTATTTATCATAGGCCAGATGATGAATGGATGAATTATCTAAGCCACTCAGCTAGTTTCTTTGGTTCAGGCTTTTCTTTAAAGGATTCTTTCAAAATGTCCTGAATTTTATTATCAAAGGCCTTCACTACAGAAACAGTCTGCAGAGGGAAATTGTAGCCCATCTTAGATTAAAAGAGAGTTTTCAGGTCAGCCTGGTTCTACTAGAATCCTAAAACCTTTCCACTAGGAAGTGCTGGACTCCATAATCTTCTCCTCACCTTAATCTTCTCCTCACTCACCTTCTGAAGGCAATGTAAGGCTTTTTTTTATTTGGCCAGGCATTTAGCAAGCAGCGATAGGGTTTTGGGGGGGTTGAGATATGGGATTTTAATTGCTTTTATCTGCATGTTGTAAGAGACCCTGAGCCCTTGAGATACGGTGGGTAAATACATTTAAAATTTAAAAAATAGAATGATGTTCCATTCCTGTAATATGTCCTGTGCTTAGTCATCCCATGCTATTATTTACTCTTCTCAACAAAGCTGCGATTGTCCTCATATACGTATGATCTAATGGTAGTAGCATCTTATTGGCCTCCGGTGTCATCGACATAGTCTTTACTCATCTCTTTGCTCAGATGGTATTATTTTTATTTATATCTATATCTGCTGAATACTAAACTTTAACAATCCTCTTGAATCAACTGCAGATTAATTTAATTTCTTCTCTTTGGAAGTAGCAGTCATCACTACAGTGTCTAGGCACAGGAGTGTTATCTGAGCCCTAGGTCTAAGCCATGCTGAACAGTTTTACACAAGGAAAAGCTGCTGGAGTCATTGTAGCCTAGATTTCTCCCTAGGGTGGTCTCACAATCACAGATTAATCAAACTATTATCAGTTTTCCTTTCATCTCTCATCTACATAACTCTCCACATAAAGCTTAGCACCAGAGACTAGGTGTGAGAAGAGCACTTGGAAGTTAAGACCTTGCTACTTAAAATTTAAATCCACCACGTTGTTCCTAGCACTTTGTAATAACTACACATTAATTTACAAGTGGCAAAATTATGACCATAAAACTTAGCATGTATTTTTTAGGGCCAAATTATGAAGACCACACCTTAGTGTGCTGGTCCATAAAGGAGTTTGCTGTTACCACAATTATTTCACTAGACCCTGCACGGATTTAGTTATGTCAACAAGACAAACTGACTTGGATGGGCTAAAACCTAGATGAGAGACAGCAACATGAAGAAAAGATGAGCTCTTCCAAAAGGACTCCATGTCATTTCAGGACTCTAAACTGTGCTTTTAAGTGAAACACTAACTATAGCCATTACACTTTATGCACAGTGTCTGTAAATCAATAATATTTCATCTCTTTTAAAGTTACTGTTTATGGCAATAAGTGTCTCACATGGAAGTCTTCCTCCCTTGAACTTTGGATTCTGCAATTGGACATTTAAATTAGCTGAAATTTCATTTCCCACCAATAATCATTCATGAGTAGCAGTTAGAGCCACAAAACGGGATAATAAAATAGAAAAACTTTTATCAGCAAAGCTGTAATGATAATGACCAACACAGCATGAAAAAGAGGCAGTTGCCTCTGCAGTCCCTAACTCTGTAATGATTCCATGCCAGGTGAAATCATTTTGGGACTCAGTAATCCAAACAGATTAATTTATAACACATCATTAACCTCATACTGCATGCTAGGAGACAGCTTTATTATAATAATCTCAGCATGGCTACATTGGGGAGAGGAGGAGTCAGGAAATGGTCCCTTGCAGAAGTTGGCTATAAATGTCCATTTATACTCATCACATTGAGGGGAATCACTTGTCAATCAGCAATACTGAACAGTCAAGAGAGGTATTTCTGGCAGTGGTGGGTAAGTAGCTACACCTGCCATTACAGATTTGCTGGAAAAGTCCATAAGACAAGCAAAATTTTCAGCTGGAGCAAACTGATGATCCTCAATTGAATTCAGTTCAGTTTTGCCATTTCCCACAAGCACAATTCCCTGGAAGAAGTATACCTGCAATCACTTCAGAACTGCTGCCCATTGTGGTGCAACGCCTCCTTTCCACCCAAACACCCCTCTCCACTTCTAGGAGTCTTATCTAGCCCCAAAATGCTTAAACATTCTTTGCATACCATAGAATCAGCTTCTCCTTTACCTCAGAGTTCTGCATTCCTTCTCTCTTTGTATTGAGTAGCCACTCCAGTATGCTCTTCATATTTGTTGGCATGGGCCTGTGTATTTCACAACCATCTTAATGTTTCTTTGATATTTTGTAACACTTCCCTAACCACCCGCTAACAATATTCACCTGCTTCAGGAAACAAGCACTTGATTCCATGAAGTCAAGATTATTTGTGGGATTTATTTTCTTTGTCTGATCCATGAACACCAGTTATAAATCTCTATGTAAAAGTAATGAACAGGGGTCCTAGCTTGCTGCAAAATAGAAAAATAAAAGGGATATGTATCCCTTACCCTCTTAGCAAAGCCAGTAGAACACACACAAAAATGAAACAAAGAGGGTTTATATCTTATACAGTATGCTGTTATTGAAAAGTATGTATTACACAAAATTAAATTATCTTGATCCGCAGATCGTATATATAAGTGAACAATGAATCACATCAAATACTTAAATTGATGGTTAATCCAATCCCAAATGAATCGTACACCTTTACAAACAATTTCTAATCGCAGTAAAGCCAAAATGAAAGTCCATATTTTGTTAACTATGCAAAAAAACTCAAACTTATTGTGTACCAACATTAAACACATCTTTACAAACAATTTCTAATTCCAGTATTGCAGCTTCACAAACAATTTCCAAAAGGAAAGTCCATATTGTGTTGATTAGGCAGACAAATCAAACCTCTTGTATACCAGCATTAACAGGTTTCGACCCAAATGGTCTTCTTCAGAACTTCTTATAAAACTGAATGGCCTAAAACAAAATGAATATGAATATATCATGTATACCATGCCCCCATGGATCACTGTAATCAATGGTTTCTCATATAAATTCTATAATATTGAAATTCCATAATATTAAATAAACCAATTATAATTAAATCTCAAACCATCATTCATTGTTCACTTATTTATTTATTTATTTTTACAATTTATACGCCGCCCCCTCCTGCCTCAGGCATCTCGGGGCAGCTCACAATGTATTAAAACATTCCAGACATTAAAACAAACCATAATAATACCAATTAAAACAATATAAAACCCCATCCCTGCCCCCTAACCCAACCCACCCCATCTCCCTCGGGAAAGGCCTGGCGGAACAGCCAGGTCTTACATTGTCTGCGGAAAGAGGGGAGGGCGGCAGCCAAGTGGATCTCCGACGGGAGGGAGTTCCACAGCCGCAGCGAACGCCCTCCTCATAGTGGACACCCAGGAAATCCAGGGAACATTTTATTGTAATAGTTTCATTTTTATGCAATTTTGCAGCTACCTGTCCCACCAACAGTAAAAAAAATAAAAAAATAAAAAATTTTGAGGCCTTTGGCACCCCTCCAAATGCAGAGCCCCTCCTCCCCCCCCTCCCCCCCGCACATGCCTTTCTGTCACTTCCCCTCCGCTGCCCTGCACTCGCATCCTCTTCCCAGCCTGGTCCCAGACCGCTTTGCCAACCAGAAAGGGGGACCATACAGAGGCTGTGTTTTTTGCCATCTTCTGCTAAATTCTCTGGGAAAAGGAAAAATGTTAAATGTACACAACAGAAGTCATATACTAAGGCACTGATAGCCTGAGCAGATAGATCACACAATACTGCCATATAGCCGCTTTGCACCCCTGCTCTACTTATTTATTCAAATTTATATGCCATCCTTCCCATCAGGGCAGCTTACAACCAATAAAAACATCCTGAAAATTCCCTTAACTCCCCACAAACCTTTACCGAATCCTCCCCTCTAGCCCCACCCAACCTGCCAAATGCCTGGTCAAACAGAAAGGTCTTGCATTATTTCAGAAGATGTACTTATTACCTAAAACATATCCTTTTGCACCCTGCAAATAGTAGCACATTAAAAATCCATAGTTACTTCAGGGTCTTTAGTCCCCATTAGTTTGTGGGAGAAGGTACATAGAGACAAATACTGCAGACCTCTGAGCTAAACAAGAAGCTGATTCTATGGTATGCAAGGAATGCTGAGATATGTATTGATTTGTTTTACTGGTGGGAATGTAGTCCTGGAACTTTCTTAAACAATACTAGAAAAATATAAATGTAATCATTTCCTCACTTTTTGAAAGTTTTAAACAGAAATACATCCCCTTAAAAAAATAAAAATAAAAAATAGGCACACCCCTTCTTCCCCAAATCAGGTATATGATATATTTGAATGTACATGATATATATATAGCAACTTTCCAGCACTGAAAGGCTACCGAATTACTCTTGTAAATAAAACTAGAGTGTCTTAAGTAAGCTTTGTTTCTACTTGCAAAAGTATTACCAGAGAGCAAAACCAGCATAAACATTAGTACAAATAAATGCTTGTGGATATATTTACACCAGAGGCGTCTTCCTAGCCGTTTTGGGAAGCTTCGTTGCTCCACTACCATGGGTATTTTCAAACATGACGGGGCCGATTGGCCCTAGCACGGAAACAACCCTTTGATTCCCCACCGGGGCCACTGCGTCATGGGTTAACAGACTCGGTGGCCGATCCTGGTGGGGAATCCGGGGAGGGGGCGGGGCTGCGCGGCGCAATGTGCGGCCGCACAGCCCCAACCCCCCACGCTGCCCCAGCCACCCACCCTCCAGAAAACGGGCGGGCGCCCCCCCCCGGCATTGACCACGGCCCGGAATCCCGCCACGGATTCCGGGCCATGGTCAGGTGACAGACATTACTGTCCCTTTCATCACGGTTGGGGGGGGGGCAAGAATCCCATTCACCACGCGATCGGGGATGGTCCGACCAGGACCTCCGATCGCGTGGTAAATCTGATTCCCCGCCGCGATTGACTGTGGCAACTTCCGGTTCCCCAACAGACATTACGAGGCCATTCCCCACCACAGGGTATTGACTGTGGTTGAGCGTGGTCTCGTAACGTCTGAAAATACCCCATGTTGGCACAAAACACCAAGTGCCAACATGACAGTATTACAGAGGAGGAACCGGTCTCTGGCAACGTAGAGTGAGGTCTCAGAAAGCCTCTTTAATCTGATTATTCTAGTTCTAGACCTTTCCAGACCCAAAATTTCAAGCTTTGCTCCTGGCAAAGTACTGTAATGTTATTTAGAGATTCCAGGGGAACCCTTTTCATAGCCAAAATAAACCAGCCTTGTGGAAGAACAGCAAGATTAATTATACTCTTAGTTACTAAAGCGGAGATACTGTGGATTGGCATTGATATAGCACTTGGTTCATTGGGTGTTTTCAGACGTTACGGGGCCGCTTGGACCCGTACCAAAAACAACCCTTTCATTCCCCGCCGGGGTCACCCCATCACGCCATATCAGACGTGCCGGGGGAATCCCGGCGGGGAATCTGGGAGGGGGCTGCCAAACAGACGTTCGAGCCACAGTGACCACAGGTGGGTATTCACCGTGGTTCACTGTGATCTCGTAATGTCTGAAAATACCCTTTATGTGCTTTAGTAGTTTAATTCTAAACTGAATACTAAAAAATGGTTTCAGTTGCAGTAGAATTCTTCATATCCAGTAGCCTATGGGGACACTCTTGTTGTCTGGATTGGAAAGATGTCTAGATATGGGAAGGTCATAAAGCAGGTTCAGAATAAAGAAAGCCCAGATAAGGGAGATTATGCTGTGTCTAAGCAAGTGGTACTTGGAAAACCTTCTCTGCCTGACTCAACATTTTTATCCATAGGGATCGATTCAGAACAATGGTGAATGTTCTTGGCGATGCATTTGGAGCAGGGGTTGTGGAGAAGCTCTCCAAAAGAGAGCTGGAGCAGATGGATGTCACGTCTGAAGTCAACATAGTGAATCCCTTTGCCTTGGAAACAACACTTGAGAATGATGAAACAGAGACCAAGAAATCCTATGTCAACGGAGGCTTTGCCATAGATAAATCTGACACCATATCATTCACCCAGACATCGCAGTTCTGAAGCATGTAGGTTTTGGATGGCATAGGAGCACTGAAGGACATTACATTTCTGAGAGAAAGCTATAAGGAACAGATAATGCAAACTTGAGTGTATTTGATTTGATACACTGACTGACTGACTGACTTCATTTCCCTCCTCCCCGCACGGTTTGGATTCGCAGCATTTGGTCCTTGTGGGCAGGTTGTCAATGAAAAAGGCAAGTTGTAAAATATGTTAAAAATGTTAGTCCTGTCATATTTGCTGAGGTGTTTAGATGCCTGTTTGGAAGCAGCATGGCTCATACATGGGATGTTAGAAGGGGGGCACAGAAGTGGAAGAAATGTTCTTTTCTCAGGCATCATGTAGTCTCACACCTTGCTCCCACTCAGCCACCCTGTGTGGAGGGGTTGTCATCTTGGGTTTTTTGCCTCTCAAGTTTCCTTGCATCACTAACACCTACTACTGCAACTTGAAGTGCCAAATTGTTCATTTCTGTAGCTGACTTGAGCAATGCATAGCAAGCAATTTCAGCAAGCAACCAGAAGGGCCCTGCAATAAGTGTTAACGACTTGGAGGTTTGGGAATGAGTTTGTTTTGTTGGCGCAGTGGTTTACAAACATTGTGGACGTTGGAAGTCATGGTTTAGGAAATCCCAATCGAATAGTTATATACTTTTTTTTGTCTATATGAATGCTAGCAATCATAACTGAACTTTAAATGTAGAGCCAATTGCTACAGGTTTGCTCTCCTGTACTTGAATAATTACTACAAAGTGAAACACTCTGCCAATGTAACTCTGGTTTGATGCTTATTAATATGTCTCCTTTAGAAGTAGCAAGAAATCAGCCTCAATGCCATCCATCTTTTACTCTAACCTAATATTTACCAGCACCAGAGCAGACCGAGGTTGTGAAGGTAGCAAGAGACAGCACGGCCGTTCATAGTATGACTTGCAGATATTTTCTGCTTGAAAAGAGGCATAACATCAAGTGTAGCAGAGGCACTTCTTTTACTGCAGAAATGCCACTGGCTAGTTAAGCTTTTAAAGAAAACGTTGGTTTGTTTTCTTCTTGGTTTAATTTCTTGGTTGAACATGTAAGTTTGCAGCTACAGAAGACCTAAGTCTCTCCACAAATGCCAGAATTTCAGTGCCAAGTAATCAACTAAATCTTATTATTTTACTAAATGTTCAGTGAGCCACATGTTCTGGTGATAGCCATATAAAAATTAAACTACGACTGGCTGCTCCATCAAACATTCCACTTGATACAATGCCTATAAAAGAGATGTTCATGGTGAAACTTCATTCTCCCACATGAGAAATCCTTGTGAAGAACAAACTTTTTGCCTTGCACATCAAAATCTACTAGCTAGCCATTGACTTGTAACACAAATTGAACTTCATACTTAAGACTCTTTTTTGTAAATAAGCTTATGGTACATATAAAATTGCACTTACATGTTATAAAAAATATTCAAATTCTGCAGTGTTAGATAGTAAATTCAATCCTACACTTTTGTAATTAAGTAAACCAGGAAATGTGCCAAAGAGAACTGACAAGAAAATAATCCTTAGCATAGGTTTTGATAAACTGCACCTTAAATTAAGTCAATGAGACATAATACTGTATGTATTTAAATATTGTAAGTTATAATGCAGTGTGAAACTAAACTACAAGTATTGGTATATTTATACAGAATAAAGGAACGTACAAACTGTGTAAAGCAATTCTTTACCTTGTGCAGAAGTATTTTTACAAAAAATCTTCATTTGTACAGCTTTGCTAATGAGAGGGGAAAAGGAGCTTCCAGAGCTGTCTATGAACTGTGCTTTGCCTTCTCTTTGCATTTTTTGTAATCAATCTCTTCTAACACAGTGTGGGTAGTGTTTCTTTTTGTGATCTAAATAAGTATTTCTCCTTCTTTCATCCTTTCCTCGCCCCATTCCCTTTCCTCATCTGTATGTCAATTCATGTGTTTCTCCAGTTATGATAGAAAAAAACCCATAGCTGAACTATGATACACTGCATCACCTTCAATAGTGATTCAGGAGTAGTCCTATAGAACAGAAACTATACGTCAAGATTAAACAGATTATTCTGCAGGGGTCCAATCCTGAGGCTTATGAGCAAAGCCCTGGGAAGGCGGCTTTGTTCACATGCTAAGGAAGAGAGGGGTTGGGGAAGAGGATCTTCCTGTCCAGCATGCATGCACCTTAGCAGTAGGGATCCCAGGTAGCTGACACTTCTAGGTATAAGGTGCAGCAACACCTGTATACTGAACATACTGCTAGGTCTAGTGCTATCCTGAGTTTCACATACCACCCCGCGGCAGGGCAGGGCAAACAGCTGCCTGCTGTGCAAGACATCCTGGAAAAATTCTGAGGACGCATTGTGAAGCAGTCTTACCCCACATAGGGTAAGGTGCCCAGGGGGCAGCCCATGTGGCCACACCCCGTCTGCCCACTTTACGGCAAGATCCGTGGCAAGGTAGTGAGTAATGGGCGCTGGCACCTGTCATGTGCAGCCACATCACTGCCAGGGGCGGGATCTGAGCCTGGCCAGGCTGATTGTGGGGAGGTGGAACCTAGAGGAGTATGTGCCCCCTTTCCCCACCCCAACAAACAGCTGATCAAGGGAGAGGGACTGACGGGGGAGAGGAGCACATGCGGGCCCTCTTCTGGGTGCCTCACTCCCCCAATCAGCTGTTTATCAAGGTGTGGAGAGGGGCGCACGAGTGCTCCTCCAGGCTCTCCCTCTCCATGATCAGCTGTTTGCCGGGGGTGGGGGGGGAAGCCTGCACTCTTTCCAGGCTCCCCTCTCCCCTAATCCACCCGATTGACAGCTGATTGTGGGGAAGCGGGACCTGTGAAGAGGGTACATGCTTTTCCCAGGCTCCCCTTCCTCGTTAGCTGTCAGGGAGATGGGCACACGCCTTCCTTGCCCCCCCCCCCAACAGTGACGCGAGCAGTGGGTCCGATCCTCCACCATGTGGTCAGCTGCCGATGATTGCTCCCCAGTGTGGAGGTGACACTTGCCTGCCACAGGGCCACATGGTGATCAGGCCCTTGGCTCTTGTGTAGCCTCACCCATTGTAAACAGCCTTGGGATTTGGTGCTACATTTTCAAGGTGATTTCTGCTGGAGTCACTGGTTATCACTTGGTCTAGAGAATATACAAATCTAAACAGTGTCACTGACTCCACAAGGGCCCAACAACACATGCCAGATAATGAGCCATATCTTATTATCAGTGTTGACACTGAAATCCCCTTTGGAATCTATGTGGCACATAGCAAGTTGCTGCTTTAATTTAGCTTTGACTAGAGCTGAAACGGGTAGCAAAATCAATGCTCCCGGGTTTTCTTGCAATTTTGAGCAGGGTGTAGTCAACCCAAATGACACATGAGCAACTTTCAGGCAACCCATTTTTTTTTTTTTAACAATTTTGGGTGGTTTGTTTCAGTTAATTTAGTTTGTTTGCTTCGTTCATTTTGTTTATCTCATTTGTTTCCAGTTGGTTTTGCCAGGTACTGAAAATGGGTGGGGCAAAAACTAGAAATGGACCAAACAAATGAACCGAACCAACGGAAAAGCTGAAAACGGATAATCAGTGGATTAGTTGTTCGGTGCTCAGTTTATTCGGTTGGGGTGAGATTGTTCGGATTCAACAGGTTTGCTCATTTTGGCAGGTCCCTGTTCCAGCTCTAGTTTTTACAGTGAAAAGTGTGTCAAATGCTATTCTAAAAAAGCCAGCTCTTCTCCCTACGCATGGAGGGCTGGATTTGCTTCTCATTTACACCACTTTTAAATGAGCATTACTCCTGAATTAACTGTTGTGAGAGGAGAATGTAGTCCAGAAATTTTACACACTAGCACACATTCTATACTCCTGTCTTAAAATGCTAGCCACATATGGTATCAACAGAAAAGAAGCAAGAAAAGAATGATAGTTGAGCTAGAATACATTTCAGCAAAACTCTAATCAGCACATGTCAGAAAATATGCAATTGTAGTTCTCTCTCCCCATCTCCAATACTCCCTCTCCTCTCTCTGTCTCTCTCGGTTGTGCACCCACACACAAGCACTGGATTTGTTACTGTGTTTACGGAAATATTAAACATTGCATTTTTTAATGAATGTTGAGCAATTATTAAATGAAGTCAGTCTAACTTTGTGTCCAGCCTCTCATCCTTACGCTATAGTGGTGGCCCATTTGCTTAACAAACTGCACTCACATATAATGTGCACCATGCACTGCCATTTTATCTGTGGCTAAAAGGATCTTAGCATTAACATTTTTTATCTGTGTTATGATAGTGCCTCAGAAGCACAGTCAGGGAGCACAGCAAACTCCGTTCACTTCTGGACATTCCTGCAGCCAATACCAGGGACTCTGAGAATTTTAGAACTCTCCTGTTCTGTTTGGTCACAGCATTCTTTAGGCACTAGTAGGTCCTTTTAAATTGCATTTAGCTTTAGCATATTCAGTTGAGCTAGAGCTATGGTTTTCTTCCTGAACTTTGAACACCAACGTATGGAAAGTCACAAAATGGTATCAAATGCAGTTGTAAAGCAAAGAAAGCCATGTTTGTTAAAGGAGAATCCTAGAACTGTAGGGATGAAAGGGATGTTAAAAGACCAGAGAGTCCAACCCCTTCCTCCAAGGCAGGAAACAGCAGGTGCTTATCCTGACACTTTTTGAAAGCATCCAAGGAACCACTCTAGGCAACCTATTCCATTGCTTGACAGTTCTTACAGTTGAGAAGTTTTTCTAATATTTAACTGAAATTCACCTTGCAGCAATTTAAGCCCACTCCTCCTCCTATTGTCTGTCATAGCAGAGAACAAAATGTTCACCATTTTATCGTGGCATTCTTTTAGAAACTTGAAAACTGTTATGTCTCTCTTCTTTTTTCCTAGGCTAAACATTTCCAAGGGAAAAACTGACAAACAGTATCCAAACTATGAGCTCATATAGATTGCTCAGTCCTCAAATCTTTTAACAAATAATAGTAACAGGTGTAAAGCCTCTCTGTGCTTAAAATAAGGTGGCAGAAATTGAAGTCTGAGTTCTACTAAAATCAAAGACGAGCACATTCACACATACATTAAATCAGCACTTTTTTCTTTCCCCCGCATATTAGGATGATGTGGGAAAGACTCCATGTGCTTATTTAGCAGTTCTTCCGTTTGTTTTTCCAGCGCATTGAGGGGCAGCCAAAAGCTACCTTTACAAGCGCGCATTTGAAACAACCCGCATAAATCCTCTTGTCGGAAAGTCGGTGCTCCATTCGCGTTGGAGACAAGCGCACCTTTTTTCTCTGGTGAACGCAAACAGCCAGAGGAAAGTGCATGGTAACAGGAAGTCCGCTCAGTCAGTATCATGTCAGATACACAGCGCCCCGCTTCCCAGCTCCGCTCCTCTCCCCTCTCCAGGAGCCGAGAGTCGGGGAAGTGGGACGCTGTGTAACTGACATGACACTGACTAGCCTAGTCCGTGTCATGCCAGTTACACAGCGCCCCACTCCCCGGCTCAGCTCCTCTCCACTCTCAGGGACCCGGGGAAGCGGGGTGCTGTGTAACTGACATGACACTGACCCACTTCCCCAGCTCTCGGCCCCGGCTCCTGCTCTGCTGCCGCTCCTCCTCCTCTCCCCACCCCCACCTGAGGGGCTGGGCTGGGCTGGGCTAGTGGGATTACAACAGGCTGGCATGTGTGAATGTAAAAAGGTGCATGGTGTAAAATAGCTTAAATGCGCAGAAAAAGGATAGTGTGAATAATGCATGCATTTATTTAAGCGCATTTTGAAATTGACTGCATTTAGGAAAAGCAGCATTTTAATGTATGTGTGAATGCGCTCAAAACTATTGATTCAGTGGAGCAAGAAATTTACCCAGCTTACATGCAGCTTCTGGAGGCGGGAGAGTCACCCCCGCAATTCCATGCCGGGTCAGGATTCCGGGGGACAGAATCAAACATTCCCCCGGCCTGTGACCTAGCTGGGGTTGGGGGGCGGGGAGCAATGCACAGCTGGCCGGCTCCACCCCCATGCTGCAGCTGCCCTCCTGCCCCCACCATGACGGCAGTACAACAACAGGCAGCCTTGGTTAGCTGCCATGGTAACAAACCCCCCACACACACACACACACACAGGGCCAGGCAGGTGCAAAAAACAGACAGGCCCATCTGGTTCGCCCCACTCTGGTCTGCCTGGTTGGCTTGTGGGGCCTGAGCATGGGCTCAGTTCATTCCAGGCCCACATTTCTGGTCTGGCCGCCAACCCTGCCAGGTCTGAACTGGGCCCACATCTGGTGGACCGGGAACAGATGTGCAGGGTTCAGCACTGGCTCAGGTGGGCCAGAGCAGGTAAACCAGGCCAGCATCACATCTGTTAACACCCTATGTCATCATTGGCCCCTTTCACACAGACACTCTGACACTGATAAAATGGGTGTTACATTTTATTATACATGTTGCAGAGCTGCAGGTGTGCTCTATGGGTGCCCTGCAACATGTATAATAAAATGTAATACTCATTTTATCAGTGTTAGAGTGTCTGTGTGAAAAGGGCCATTATCATCAAAGTGTACAGCTATTTTCTTTAATAAGTGATTGTGCACACCCTTTTATGGCCTCTGAATATACCACATATTAAAGATGTCATTCATCCCAGCCTACTCAAGTCATTCTCATATCGAACATGTAAATCCACTGCTAAACCCAGTCTCTCATTCTGTGTGCAGCCACAATAGTAACAGAAGTCAGGGAATGTGTGATTGGGCTCATATTAGATTAGGAACACTAATAACCATCTCTTGAATCCAGTGTCCGAGGTTATTGATCCATTTCAACCGCAACGTAAGTTTCCTGCCAATGTAAGTTCAAATGGTGTTGCACGTTAGATGAAAACCTGAGCATCCAACACATGCTAGGAAGTTAATCTGAGAACATTCCCCAAAGAGACATACTTAAAAGAGTTACCTGATTCACTGACAAAAGACCACTTCTCAAACAACCCATGAAAATTAGGAGAAAAGCTTTTGTGTTGTGCTAATTGGACTAGAACGTGGGTACCAGGGTTAGGAAGAAACATTCCTTCCAGAAGAAGGAAGAGAAAGACTTGACAACTTGTATGAAGGACTGCTTTCCTGCTGAAAGAATGAGTGCTGCACCAACTGAAATGTAACAACGTCTAAATTAAAAGGACAAAGGGCACAATTCCAATGAAGTCAACGGCAAAACTACCACCTATTTCAATGGAGTGAGGATCACGCCCAAAGAAGTACTAAAACAGCTTATTCTAGAAAACAGAAGAATTAAGGTCAGTGTGCTGCAAAGCTGTGGTGAAGTCAACTAGTTTCCTATAGATGGAAAAGAGTGGTTTCCAGGCTGACAAAGACTAGTGGTGTAACAGCATGAGATCCAAGAGTGCTTCAGTGTTGACAAATAACCCTATGACACATTGACTCTCTTTCTGGAAAGCAACACTAATTATGGCCACTAATCAGGTTTGGTTTGCTATGCAGCAAAAGTTGTATTGGCTCCAAGTCTCTGAGGCACTCTGAGGTCAGAGGCCAGGTCTGTTAGCTGAATGGCTCATGAGCAGACCAAGTAAGCAGCGTAAGTCATGATGGAAATAGGAACTGGAAAGGGAGAAGATGCAATGCTGGTTTGCAAGGAAAGCAGCTAGGCAGCTACATAACATCTTTCCCACTTCACCAGCTACCCGATTGTGTCATGCTGGATGTATTTAAACAAAGGTAGATAACTGAGGTGTTCATTGGTATGTTAATACCCAGAATGATCTACCAGCTCCTGTTTGAGCTATGGAAACAAAGGACCAGATCTTTCTCTTATTCACACAGTGAGCATCAGAACTTTGTCTTCTGAAGCCAGCAGAGTCACACCTGTGCAAAACAGTGCCTGTATTAATGCAATTTTACATTCCAGGTCAAAGTTCCACCAGTACAGACTACCTTTTCTAGCAGCATCTTTGTTGCAGACCCTTCTCCCGTTGTCACTCCAGGTGCCACCTCAGCCTACAAGTGCCCTTTGGGGGGTTTGAGGCTCCTTTTTTGATAATTTGAGTAAAACACCCAGGACCCAATGAAGCTATTCTCTCTCGCTCGCTCTTTTATTATCTGAATCTACATACATTTTGGGCAACTTGCAAGTCCCAGTGCTGGAGAGAGTAAGCACAGCACTTCTTCCACTTAGTGAGTTTTGAGTAAAATACTGCAGTCCACAGAATGCCAAGGAAATTAGGCATTGACCTTCATTTGCACCAAGAAATTAAACAAATTCCTTCAAAGGTAATGAATGTTTTGGAGACTACAGGATTCAGGTATGACACAGCGTACCAGGAACATTGTTACAAGTTATTCCAACTAATGAAAACAGACTTGTAATAGATGTGATAGATGTCTTCTATTTATTCCTTGGCATTGCTATTTGTGATCAATAAACCATGAAACCATAATGTCACCTACCACACTATTCAAAGACAAATCTAGGCGAGAAGACAGGAACCCAGTTCATATTCGAACAAATTTCACTCACTAGCACAGCTGTATGAGCAATTAATTGCGGGAAGCAAAACCACGGCATGCCTCCTTGACTGCTGTCACTTTCTGATTCAAATTTAAATAAGAAATTAATAGATAGTGTTTCTGATTGCAAAAGGAGTTGCTCTTTTTAAATGGAGCTTTTACACATCTTTAAAAAGCAAAGCTTTGGTTTCCTTGCAGCTAGTGTCTGTTTTTGTAAAACAGAGGAGGAAATTTATCATTAGTACTATGTAAGTGTGCGCCATGCCACGCGGTGTATTTATTACAGGATGCTAGACTAATAGCATGGTGAAATGAGACTAATTGAGTTCCAAGGGACTCACTCCTATTACACAACAGCAGTGAAAACAAGGTTCACAGAGGCCATTCCAAGGCGCAGACATGCAATGCAGTGCATGTACACTACCCACCATGCACAAAATTTATGTGCACTATACAAATGGCATAGATGCACTGCACCTGGTTGGTATGCAGCGTGCACACTGCACACATTCTACACTTGGTGTGCATGCACAGCCTGTATGTAGTGTGTGTGTGTGCACACCTTGGATTGGGCCCAATATTTATGCAACACCATTCAAGAACTCCGCTCCTCCTCCATCCCCTCCCACGCCTCCCCTGCTCCCCCAACTGCCTTTGTCCCTTCTCCCTCACTGCCCCGCACGCCTGGAACTCCCTCCCTGCCCACATCCGCCTTGCCCCCTCCCTTCGTACCTTCAAGTCCCTCCTCAAAACCCACCTCTTCCGTTCCGCCCTTCCTAACTCCTGCTAATCATCCCCACCCAGGATTATCCCCCACCTGTTATCTGCAAACTCCCACTGTACTGTAACCAAGCCAAGAACGTGTACCTGAGTTCTCACATCCTCATGATTGTTGTGTCCCTTGTCTCTCCCTGTTCCCCCTTCCCTGTCTCCCATTCCCCTGTCTTTTAGATTGCCCTCGGGCAGGGACTGTGTCTATCTTATTCTCTGTAAAGCTTCAGGTACATCGATGGAGCTATATAAACGCTTATAATAAAATAGTAAATAACAAATAATAATAATAATTCTGAGATGTGAAAATAGGGACCCGAGCGAGGCAAGCTCTCTTAGCTCTTTGGTTTTGTTTTGTTTTTTTCTTTTACAGGTGCTGGAGGGGATTTTATTTGGCCTCCTCAGCTCTAGTCAGTGGCCCCCTCTGGCCCGCACTCCTATCTCGCTCTCTCTGATTGGCTGCCCCAATCCACTCACTGCTTCGTGTGTACCGGAGATTTGGATGAGGCAGGGCAGCATTTGTGTCTGAGACATGTGAGCTGCTCTATTCCATCTCAATGGGCTGCTCACTTTGAGGTGTCTTCACTGAAAATGAAATATCAGTGTTGGTGTATAACCCGTCTTACAGCTACTTAAAATAATTCCTCCATATAACCTACCCTTTCTCACATTTATCTCCCTTCATCCCACCCCATGGAAGGGAGAAGGAATAATTATGTAAAACAGTATGGTATTTTCAAGGGCATTCAGTTCCTACTGTCCCCTGTTGGGTGTGGGAAGCTGGGGCAGAACAGGGGTAGGTTACTAGTAATGTGGTGCGGGAAGGAGGGAGTCAGAAGGTAGAATCCTGTAAAACACCCACACCTTCTGCCAAGTTTTCCACATACTTCAGGCAGTGATCTCTTTTAGAATTTCCAGACTTCTACATACGTGATCTCATAGCATTAAGGGTGGGTCAGCTCAACATTATTGCATTTGGGGCCCAATCGTGCTCCCACTGAAGTTAGTGGAAGCAGGATTGAAACCTTAACAAATTTTCAGCACAGTTTTTATGGTCTTGTAGTGGGAAGAGTAGTGTGTCTTGAATTTGAGCCACGAAGTGCAGCACTAGGGAATTCTTTCACATTCTCTAATAGGGTCTTTACTTTCACATATGATGCTGATCCCCAAACTAAGCTAGAATCATGCATCAACACTTTGAACATATTTGAGTCAAGCAATTCTCATCCAGGAAATTAAAAAACCAGGGGAAAGTCCTCCGCCGACCGCCCCCCTAATCTTGGCCAATACATTCCCTTCAGTGGTGGCCATGCCCTCTCTGTGCGTGTGACAGGGAAGCTAAATTGAGAGTACAGCCCCTGCATTACATGGGTAACATCATTCTTGCTCCTCACCCTGTTTTTATGCCCATGCCAATAAGTATGTTTGCCTTTACACTGCAGTGTACAAGAATTCCTGAAGACCTAAATTCAGCACATTGTAGTATTTAAGCAAGCTGCTAACTCCAAGCACATGAGGAGACCCATTGACTTTGAGTGACCTAAAGGGTGCTTGAAATTATGTACATGCTTAAGCCTTGTGCTGAAAAACAGGCAAAGTGCTGAAAACCTAACCCACACAGTTGTCATGCTGACATGTCACTATGCATTCATTTGAGTATGTGACAGAAGCTTAACAACTTCTGGGAAAGAATGTACCAACCAACCTCAGGACACTCTAGGGAATTACAGACCAGAAAGCCTGACTTCAGTACTTGGAAAGCTATTAAAGAAAATCAGAAAGCAATTGATTTGTAAGCACTTAGATTAAAATGTGGTTATTAAAAGTAACCAACATGGCTTTGTTAAAACTAAATCATCCCCCACTAACCTAGTTTCCTGTTTTGATCAGGTAACCATTTTAGTAGATATGGGGAATGCAGTTGATATATCTTGATTTCAGCTAGACTTTTGATATAGTTCCACATGAGATTCACCTAAGCAAGATGGGAAAATCTGGTGCTAAGAGGAAGTACCATAAGATGAGTACAGAATTGGCTGAAAAATCATGCCCAAAGTGTAATGATTAATGGGTCAACTAACTTCAAACTGAGAAGAGGTATCTGGTGAGGTTTCACAGGGCTCGGTTCTAAGTCCAATGCTTCATTAATGAATTGGATGAAGGAGTATGCAGTATTCTAATAAAATCTGATGATAATACAAAACTGGGAGGGGTTGCCTACATAATAGAGGATAAGATTAACAAATTCAAAATGCCTTGATAAATTGGAGATCTGGGCTGGAAACAATAAAAGGAAGTTCAACAAGAGCAAATCTAAAGTATTACGCATATGAATTTAAAACCAAATGCACAAGTATAAGGTGGCAGATAACTGGCTAGGCAGCAGCATTGCTGGGAATGATTTAGGAGTTGTAGAGGATCACAAACTGAACTTGATTCAACATTGGGTGTCTTTAGATGGACACGGGAGTGCTCAACCCTGGAGAAAGTCTAGGGGGGCACCCCTGCATCTGCCTGCTTGTGGCTGCGCCTGGGTCTGTTTTAAATGGACCCGCCAGCTGCCACGGCCCAAAGTCCACCTACACATCACCCCCTCCCCCACATCATACAGCTGCAGGTGGACTGACTGACACCCATAGCTCTATGGCATTGCCTGGGGCAACCCCCAGCCGAGAGTGGCGTTGGAGGCGGAGTGGTAGACTACCACTCCGCCTCCAGCCAGTGCCCCAAGTTTGGGCGGTCTGCTCTGCTGGCAGTGCTTCAAGATGTCCTGGGGCTGGAGCAGAGCAGGCAGTGCCTGCTCCACCTCTCCTCCACCTGCACATCTGGCAGCCCGCCTTTACACAGGTGGGTCGCCTGGGTGTGAAGCGGAGCAAAACCATGGGTGCTGTCTGTTTAAAAGCACCTAATGTGATGCTGTTACCAAAAAAGAAATCCACACCATTTTGAGTTGTATTAACAGGTGCATTGAATCCTAGATTCCAGACTATGAAAGTTATGGTATATCTACTATACTTGGCACTGGTTAGATCTCGCTTGGAATATTGTATTCAGTTTTGGATGCCACTCCACTCTGGGTCCTACTTATCTGAAAGATCGCCTCACCCGCTGGACCCCTGGACGGCCCCTACGGAGTGACCTCCTGGAGGTCCTGTGTTTTTGTCCGGCCCATACAGGCAGGAGGGCGTTCTTGGCGGCCACATCGTCACTTGGGAATGCCCTCCCAGCAGAGATCCGCCTCAGCCTGAATCTCCTGGCCTTCAGACATAGTTGTAAGACCTGGCTCTTCCACCAGGTGTTTGGTGGGGGGTTAGGGGCTTGCAGGGGTTCTTTTTTGTACAAACTAATTTTGAATGTTAATGTGTTTTTCTTTATGTATTTATATTGTCTTTATATTGTATTTATTTAATATTTTGATTTTATTGTGGGCCACCTCAAGTTGTCGTTTGGGCAAGAAGGGTGGAATAAAAATTCCTGAAATAAAATAAATACGTTTCAAGAAGGCTATGGACAAACAGGAAAAGACTCAGAGGAGAGCAAACATGATGATCAAGGGTCTGAAATACAAGTCGGATGAGGAAAGGCTGATGGCACTGGCAATGTTTAGCCTAGAGAAAAGAAAAATTAGGGGGAATATGTTGACAGTTTTCAAATATTTAGAAGGATACCATAAAAAAAAAAAAAGGTGAACATGTATTCCCTGTTGCCACTGCGGATAGAACAAGAAGCAAAGGGGTTAAATTACAATAAAATAGATTTAGGTTAAATATTAGGGTGGGGGGGGGGGAATCCATTATCTTAGGAAAGATAATAGAATCTCCTTCCCTGAAGAAAGAAAAGCCTGGACAGGCGTTGCTCAGGGATGCTTTTAGGATAGTGTACTCTGCTTCCAGGCATGACTAGATGACCCCTGAGATACCTTCCAACTCTTCAGTTCTATGATTTCTAAGGCAGAGAAATTAAATTAACGGTTTACAAACTATTATAGAATGTTACAGATGACAATTCACATATAGGGCCAGATCCTTTTATGATACAAAAAGTCACAGACAAAGGGTAGAAACGCGCGTGACAACAGTGTGGCGGCAGTTTGATCCGGCTTATGGAGGAAAACCGAGGCAGACACGAGTCGGGGCCCATCCCGCCACCTGCACAGCCTGGGGAAGAGCCACAAACGTGGGACGTGGGAAATCTCAGAGGTTTCCTGGCCTTAGCCCCAGGCTATGACCTCAGAGATTTTCTGAGGTCACAATCTGGGCTAGCCACCGCCATGGCCCGGGGCAATCCTGGGCCACTTTCTGGCGATGCCTGCATACACATACAGGTGAGGTCTGGGCCACAACATGCTATTGTCACATCTGTTTTTACCCAAAGATCCATCCCACAAAGTATGTCAGAAAGTGGCACTTTTTTCATTAGAGGGAAAAAAATATCTAGACTAGTGAGACGGCTGGAGTAAAATAAGGCTGTGTAAAGGCTGAGAATTTTTTTTTTCTTTTAAAGACTACAGGCATAAAGGTTGCTGGAAACTGAGATTTTAACATTTACTTTTATGTGCCGTATTCTCATATATGCCAGTTTTCATTGTGGATTTAAAACCATTTCTCTTTTTTAACACCCTGTTTTATGCAATATCTAAGGAACTAGGAAGTTGTTTTCATTTTAATTATGATGCACAAGAAACAAAAGCAGCAGTAAAACATTACAGCCCTGTTATTCGTGAACATTACCCAGAAATTAAGTATCTAATCTCATGTGCCAGGTGGAGGAAATAGCTTTGCTCTGCAAGTTCAATAGGGTTCCTGCTTTAATTCATTATTCAGATTCAGTGAATATAATGGGTCTTTTAGTTGTGCAGAATCCAAGGACAATGCAAGAGTAGGAGCTGGATTGGATACTCTTGCCCCTGCATCTATGCTTGCAGATTTACTTAGAGCCTTAGTACTAGATTCAAGAAACAAAAGCCCTAATTGTTTATCTCATCCCATTGTAACCACGGCTAAACCCACGGCTGGATGAAGTTTGACAAGGACCAATAAAGTTATCGTTTTGGGGGACTCTTCTTAGTTCATACTCAGTTTTAGTTTATACTCATATTTTGTCCACAGTGGCTCCAGCCCCAGTCTCTCCCCTGCTGGTTGGAGGTGGTGTTGCTCTGGCTGGGCGAGTAGGACGCATCTGTTGATGCAAGCAGTAATGTCAGCTCCAACACCTACTGGAGAGACACCAGGGCTGGGTCTGTATTCATTTTAGGAACTACTTAGAATCCAGGGCTTTGGGCTGCAGTCCACAGATTATTCCAGCATGGCTATACTCGATAACATGCCAACATGTCGACTCCTTACAAGAAAGCAGATTTCAGCTAAACATTAGGAAGAATGTCCTAAGAGTAAGAGCTGTTTGACAGTAGGGCAGACTGCCTAGGGCGGTGGCGGGCTCTCCTTCACTGGCGGTTTTCAAACTGAGGCTGGACGGCCGTCTGTCAGGGATGCCGTAGCTGTGGATTTCCTGCACTGAGCAGGGGGCTGGACTAGATGGCCTCTGAGGTCCCTTCCAACTTTAAGATTCTATTATTCTGACTGGACTCCTCTTATACACAGGCTGAAAACAAATGAGAGGATAGCCCGCTGGAGTCTGTGCAGCCGCCACTCACATTTAGCATGTCCAGCCTAACAAACAGGCAGCCCCCCGCATGTATTTCATGTGCTTGCGGGCAACCCACACCAGCAGCGCCAGCAAAAGTGGAGAGGACAAGAAGCCGCCCCGGGCTGCTTTTGCAGGGGGGGTGGGGTATAAATCTATAAAATAAATAAATAAGCAGTTGCTCCTCAGATGTTCCAGGATTTTCAGCTGCAACTCTATAGTGCTGGCAGACCTATACATGCAAAGATGCTGCATGCAACCTAATTGATTGGACGCGGATATGTGGGCACCATTAGCACGCATGATGGGCTCCATGAGACCCCACCGTGAGTGAGGGCTACATGTCTGGTGGCCACATGGCTGGTGGGGGTGAACACCTAACAAAGGAGCAGGTGGACGCCCACCTGCTGTGGGCTACCATCTCGCTTGTTAACACCCAGAGTGGCAGCACTTTAAAATAATCCCAGGGTGCACGTAACTACTTTAACATTTTTTATGCATGTTGCAGGGCTGTATTGGCACCCTATGGAGCCCTGCAACATGCGTAGGATATGTAAAAGCAATGTTAAAGCAGAGTTAAGGTGTATGTCTGTTTTCACCCCATCTGCGCTTAGCTTCTTTGGCCTTTCCTGTTCCACGTGTTGCTCCTCACTAGAATTTTCTGGGTAAAAATGCATAAGTGGACGAAACGGAGGATAATATTTGGGATTCTTTGCTAGCATGACACCAGAAATCTGGGCACAGAGCAAGAGACCAGCTTTGTTCTCTGTGCTAGTCTGTGGAATTGTCCCCGTTCCAAGGTTAAGTAACATGACTGATTGAAATGAATGGGGGACTACAGCCCAGTGGATGTGCAGTGTGGAGTATCGGAGTGGAAATAAAGAGCCCTGCCATTGTATTAAGCTTTTCATTTCTATAAATCACTTCCTACAAGGTGCTGAGAGTGGACTATCGTTTAAAGCAGCAATTTTTAAAAAGAAAATTACTTTGATCTTCTTCCAGCTGTCCAAAGCTAACTTTCACTTAGCGATTCTTTGGAAAGAAAACATTTGATGAGCCCAAGGTCAGGCTGTTTTATATTTGCAAAAGCACCATAAGGCCCCAGCCAAGGTTAAACTCATTTCACCACTAAAAATATCTCCCCTTCCGTTCCCAAATAAAGTCCGAGGACAGCAGTGAAGTCTCACGTCCTACCTCGCCTCTGCAAGATTTGATCAGAGGTGAGTTTTTCTACTTATTTAGAATGGCCACTATTATGATTGAAAACAGAGCCTTCCAATAACAAGAGAGATTGAGAGCGGTTCCTTCACTCCATCTCTCTAAGAATGCCTTTTTTTTGTTACTCCCTGTGGAATCAAAAACTGAGGCTGCCATTAGAGGCCGAGGAGCCACGGCCCCATCACGTGCAAATTCTTCGTGAACATGGAAGCATGGGCTCAATACCCCCAAGGGAGAATGCTATGCTTATCTTTTCCCTTCTCATCTCCCCACACTGTGCACATGCTGGAGTCATTCAGAGCCCCTCTAACAGGGCTTTGCCAGCATGGCTGGCTGGTTCTACTCACTACAAAAACAGAGTACAATAGCATACATTTCTGTGTCTCCTCATTAAACACCCCATTGAATTTCTTCTTGCTTGTTAGGTGACAACATAGCAAAATTGGTCAGGATCATTGTGGACTTTGTCTTGACTGTACTAAGCTCCTGTCTTGTAGGGGACTAAGCAAAGAGATGGAGCACTTCTCCTACTGTTTACAAACCATTCTGCTTGGCTGAAATGCAAAGCAAGAGCAATGCAAGGAAAGGGTACCTACCTGGGTGATAAATGTTGGCACACAGGATCCTGCCTTGGGGCTTGCATTTTATTTTTGTAAGAGGGTCATTTTTACAAGAGGACAGAAGAAATCAATCTTGTGATGCACAGGGATAAATAATCCTCCCCTGTGATAAATGGCCTAGGAAGACTACACTTTGGAGTCGGTTTTCTTGACTCAGAGACGCAGATAATGATGAAATGAGTAGGAATGGCCTTTGAAGTTTGCCTCCTTTGAGACAAGAGCTTAAAATGCCCCCAGGGAGTAAGAAAAATGTCCAGAGTTTGGGTTTCTTATTACATAGAGATTTATCTCGAGAGCTCAGCTCCACATGGGAACTGAATGGCAACAGCCCCAAGGGGAGCCAATAATGAGCTCAGAGCCTAGATCCCTCTGAAAAACAGGGAAAGATAGACATCTCCTACCGTAATGTCCCCCTAGTGACATAACTCTTAGTGCTCAATGTGGGGCGTCTCTTACAAGCTGCCATCCTTCTCCAGCCAACACATTAATCAAGTGACAGTAAATCCTGGACAATAGTCCTAGCACATGCTCTTTAAATATAGAAAACATGGACCTGATTCTCCTTCCTCCTCTTTATGCTGGGATCCCATCATCACTCCTAATTAATATCAGCCAGCAAGATCAAAGTACGGTCCAGTAACTCGGATTACCTGTATAAAATGGTTTGGGGTAGTTAGCCACACAAGGCAAATTCATACAAAATCCCTTCCTAGGCCTAAAATTATACTAACATTTATCTCTCACTGGGGTCTAACATAGACCCCCTACAGGAAAATAAAGGATACATGCTGCAGGGCTGCTTCCTTCTCGTCTTCTACCCATCACATTATTAGAAGCAGGGGGAGCAGAGAGGCCAGGGGGCTCAGCTTCCTCCCATCAGTGTCCAGTGATGTTGCACTGCCCTGAGGTGGACACCAACCCTCCCGAACCCAGCAGCAGGGATGGCTCTTCTAATGGAGCAGCACTGCCACCCTGCTCACGCTTTGGTTCCAGGTTCTCTTCAGGGACCTGGCCGTACACTGGGTGGAGGTCACCCCACCTTCTCTAGCCTACTGTGACATCATGGCACTAGGCAGCCCGGGTGTTGAATCTAGCCTCACTCGGGACTCGTTGGGATCCTGTCGGTCACAGGCTCAGTGAATTTCAGGAAGGCGGAGAACCTTGGGGGGGGAGGGGCTTGCAGAGGCAGCACTTTCCCCACCCACTCTTAGCAACATTTGGTTCAATCCCCAATTAGAAGAGAGGCCAAACATCGCTTACTGTTACCTGAAATGAGTGGTCTGAAGACAGGGAGTGGCCCAGAGTCTCAGAACAGTTGCATGGGTGCCCCAGACAGGAGCCGCATGCCCCCATGGCCTTGGCGGCCTTCACAGACAGTCTGGCACATGGGTGAACCATGCGCGTGGGCAACACACACATACTCCCCCTCCCCCAGGGAAGCCCCAGGTCAAGAACACACAGACGGGTCAACCCCCTCGCCTGGCCTGCACCACTCCTGTTCCATGTGGTGAAACCCCATGCCGTCCCTTGTTAGGAGCTGCAGCTCTGACAACCATGGCAACAGGGTGTGGCAGCAGCTGTTAACCACCCACAGTCCCAGGAGCCAGGCCAACCCGATGAGCCGTACACCCCCAGAACAGGGCAGACAAATGCCAGCACCCAGTCAGCCCAGGGGACCCTATGACACCCCACAATGTTGATGTTCAGGAGCAAAAGGCAGACTTTATTAAGCAGCCAGAATGAACAGGGAAAGGAGGATGGAAAGGCACAGCTGAAAGGCTTGGAGAACCAACGGTTTAGGTTGGGAACTGGCAGGAGCCGCGGTCCACACAGACAGCAGAGTCCAAGGCACACAGGCAAGCAAGCAGCAAACAGTCCAAGCAGAGCCCCACCTGATCTGGGGTGGGGGACACCCCTGCACATGGCCCCCACTCAAGCACATGGCCTTTGGACCCCATTGCTTTTGCACCCCCACAGCTCCAGATGCTCATGGGGGCTGTTCAGACAGACAGCAGCTCCATGTTTGCCCATTGCCCTAGGTTTGACAGGCTTGCTCTGCAAGGTGTGCTGTGTGCGCTATGCAGGGCTGCCCTGGAGCAGCTGCAGCCTGCTCCATGCTGAACATCTGGAGCAGGGATGGGGAACCTTTCCCCTCCCAGGGGCCACTTTGAAAACTTGCACAAGCTCTGAGGGCTGCAGAGTATTTGGGGCAGGGGTGTTTAAGGGATGCATTCAAGGAAAGGAGAGGGTCCAAATCATAGATCTGTGCCATGGAACTGCCCCCTAGCCTTGTTTACATGACCTCATCTCTGCTCCCTTCCCTCGAGCTCAGTTTTTCAGAGATTGGAGGTAAGAACTGGATCCAAGTGCCAGATCCAGAAAGTGGAAAGGGGCCACATAAAAACTTGCTGCAGGCCACATCTGGCCCCTGGGCCTAAGGTTCCCCACCCCTGATCTGGAGGATGCTCTTCCGACAGACAGGTAAACTCAGGAGAAATGGGGGCTTGCGAGGTCAAATGTGGAGCTGCTTTCTATTTGCACCCAAAGATGCCAAACACCTTTAGGTTTCATAGAAATGTATAAATGCTGAGATGACATGCATTCATACCAGATCATAATTCATAACCGATATTCCTGGTCAAAGGTATGTTATCTTGCTGGAACAAATAGTGGATTTTGTATTCACAGATATTACTTGAGTATCCAGATCTGTATCTAAAAGATATTTAGATATCCAAGTTTTTAGTTCTTCGGATATTCAGTTGCTCAGTTACTTCATTTTGGCTCCACATGTGAAAATAGTCAAAATGAAGTAACCCACCAACAACTGAAAAACTGACCAAAAAAACCAAAATGGATAAAGATGAATTTGAATAGTGGTTATTATTCAATTTGGTGGATATGGTTTGAATCAAGGACTGTCTTAGCTGGAACAAATTACAGCAGTTCCCAGGAGGCCTCAGGGCCTGGGAAGAGTTGACTTTAAGTCACTTGGACCATCCCCTGTTCAGTTACGCCAAGGACGCACTCACTGCAGGTGCAAACTGTGCCATACACCAGTAGCACAATACTGACTACTAATGAAGACACAGTAATGCTGCAGCGCTACCCTTTTAATGACAACGGTCAGCAGGGAACGCTGCTTCCACTATGCAAGATCAATCTACATTACTACCGCTACTCCATCCTCAGCCAATTACTGCTAAGGGCTTACCCTCCGTGTAGAATGCACATCAATAAGGATTACGGATATCTGTACAACATGATCTGGAGTTTAGTAATGCTATCCATTTAGGCCCAATGTGAGTACAGTTCCTCAGTTCATTAGCTATGACACACCATCAAGAGAAGTTCACCCTCAAGAACAGGCTCCAAGATTTTCTCCTCAGTTTATTGCATCCAGTACACATTGCTACAAAAGAAAGCACAGCACACCTTTTCTCATCATCATAAATTAATTGTTGCTAAATTTACACACTAAAGCAATTTCTATTTATTTAATCAAATTTACATGTCGCCTTCCCACTATGGCTCAGGACAACTTGCAATCAATAAAAACATCTACACAATCCCTTTAACCCTCTCATCACCCTTCCCTAGCCCCCCACCCAATCCCATCCCTGAGTACCAAACACCTGGCCAAATAGAAAGGTCTTATTTCGCTTCTGGAAGATGAGCAGGCTCGGACTTAGATGAACCTCCAAGGGGAGGGAGTTCCATAATTGTGGGGCAGCCACCAAGAGCGCTGCATGCCCTTGCTGTAGAAACGTCACAGGCAGATTGACCTCGGAGGCCATGACGGGACTTGAAGGAAGATGTGTTTCGCAACAGAGAGTTCCGTTTTCAAATATTTTACTTTAACATTCTGTAGTTTGTTTGTCACACTGAAACGTATGTGTGTGCAATTTAAGTGCTCTGATTTCACAGCAAGGCAGAAAACCCCGTGTTAGTTTCAGTTTTAAAATAGCTAGAATGTCAACAAAATTGGACAATGCCTCAGACAGAGGGTAGAATACATCATGGCTTCCCATTGGCTGGCTGAGCACCCTGGCCTCGAGAGTCTGAAACAGAATGCTTAACACTAATCAATCAGCCCTGCTTTCAGAGAAGTGACTCCTCATCTCAAGGGAGGGAAGAGGAAATGGCTCAGCAGCCACTCTGTTTTTGCAGGATTCCAGAAGCCTAGAAGGTGGTCAAAATTCTGCCGCTTTAAAACATTTGTGTTATTTCTTCATCCCCACTTTTCCTATTTCTATCAAGGGGGAAATACAGACTGACTTGAAGAATAGGGCTGGTCAAGGAACGGTGCACTCTGCTGGCCTATAGGAAGATGTAATTGCATTACGTCTCCCAACAGCACAATCCTGAAGTTATTTGGTGCTGGCAGTAGAGTAGTGCAAAGGGGCTGAGTCCCATTCTCTTCACTGGAACTTAGCTCAGTGCAAAAGGGCTAGCGCTGATGGCAAACAGCTTCAGAGTTGCCCTCTAAAGGAAGCAAGGAAATCCTGTGGCTGGTACCTTTTAAACCAGTCAGTGCATATCCTGACTCATACAGACCCCCGTTCCCTGAAATAGCAGTGGGCAGGAGGATCTTTACTGCTCTCATAGTGTCCGCAAAGTCACATCCAGCTGAGCTTTTCCGGGTGGTGAGGGGACTGGTCAGTCTGGCCTCCCTCCGCCTGGAGCTGGAATTTTCCAGTGCTTGCTGCAACACGTTTGTCGACTATTTTGTGGATAAAATCACCCAGTTTCACCACAATTTTGATGCCACGTTTTTGGCAGTGGGAAAACCAGAGGTAGTGGAAGCCCTGCCTTGTCCTGTTGTATGGGATCAGTTTCAGTGGGTGTTGCCCACTGATGCAGAGGATGTCCTTGGGACTGTTAGGGCCACTTGTTGTGAATTTGACCCATGCCCATCCTGGCTGGTCACAGCCAGATGGGAGATGTTGGGGCCGTTGTTGGCAGAGGTAGTCAGTGCCTCCCTTAGGGAGGGCAGAGTGCCAGACTGCCTCAAGGAGGCAGTGGTCTGGCCTCTGCTCAAGAAACCATCTTTGAACGTTGACTCCCAAGTCAGCTATCGGCAAGTCTCCAACCTTCCCTTTTTAGGAAAGGTTACTGAACAGGTGGTGGCCCAACAGCTTCAGGGACATCTGGACCATGTCAGTTTTCTGCATCCCTTGCAGTCCAGCTTTCAGCCGGGTTTTGGCACTGAGACTGCACTTGTGGCTTTGGTCGATGACCTCTACCATGAGCTCGATCAGGGTCGGTTGACCCTGTTGATCCTGTTAGATCTCTCAGCTGCATTTGACACTGTTGACCATGAGATGTTGGTGGCCCACTTGCGGGACCAACCTGGGGTGGTTGGGACTGTTCTCGAATGGTTCCATTCCATCCTGGCCGGGAGAACTCAATGTGTGGTACTGGGTTCATCATCTCCCCAGGATTTTACGTGTGGAGTCCCGCAAGGTTCTAACTTTGTCCCCCTCTCCTGTTCAGCGTGTATATGCAGCCTTTGGGTGAGGTCGTCAGAGGGTTTGGTGTGCAGTGTCATCAACATGCTGATGACACCAAACTTTACCTCTCTTTTTCAGCTGACCCAGGCCCAGCAGTCTCAGTGCTTACCCAGTGTCTGACGGCTGTGGGAGATTGGATGAGAGTGAGCTGTCTGAAGCTGAATCCCAACAAGACAGAGGCGATGCTGGTGGGAGGTGCTGAGAGAGTGGTAGCACCCATCGTTGATGGGGTCCGCCCTCCGCTGGTCCCTCAGGCTTGGAGTCTGGGGTTGCTCTTTGATTCACAGTTCCGTCTGGAGGTCCAGGTGGTGGCTGTAGCCAGAATTTTGCCAATTACATCTGGTACAATGGCTTCAGCCATATGTCTCTGACTCTGACCTAGCCACCATCATCCATGCTTTCATCACCTCAAGACTGGACTACTGCAATGCACTCTACATGGGGCTACCCTTGGTGATGGTCTGGAAACTGCAGCTGCAGAATGCGGTGGCCCACCTCCTTATGGGGATGGGTTGCCGCAAGCATATTACACCAGTGCTCTGGTCTCTGCACTGGCTGCCTATAGTTTTCTGGGCCCAATTCAAGGTGTTGGTTTGGCCTACAAAGCCCTATATGGCCTGGGCCCTGCTTATCTGTGGAATTGCCTCACCCTCTGGGTCCTGGATCGGCCCTTGCGGTTGTCCAGTGGCTCCCTAAAGAGATGGTAAAGGTTGAGGGGGCGGGATGATGGGTACTCTAGGACACACAACTGTTTCAGCTTTGACCCCGACAGGGCCAGTCCTAAAGGAGTCAGCAATGAAGAGGAGATAGGGTGAAAACAGACATAATGCTAACTCCGTTTTAACATTTCTTATACATGTTGCAGGACTGAATTGGGATGCAGCCCTACAACGTGCATAAGAAATGTTAAAGTGGTGTTAAATAGCGCATTTAGCATTATGTCTGCGTCACTTCTTGTCCACCTGTCTACCAGAGCAGCAGCTAAACTGACAACCAGCAGAAAACAAGCCTATGAAACTTTCAGATTCCAGGAAAGTGTTGACTGTCAATTACCACCAGCAGCTGACACAGTAGTGATGAGGTTTCTAAAGAAATTAGATCATTACCCTGGCTTCTAACTCCTGATTAATTCATGAACTGCTTTCCAACTGCTCGAAGTCAGACTTGCCTTTCTGGGAGGGACGAACACACATGTGAATAACCTCAAGAAAGGAAACTTTTTTAGTGCTCGGATGGTGTGATCTGTGGCGTGTTGTTACCGCAGCATTCTCCGGATTGCCTGGGGTGAGAAAGCAAGAGGCTTATGAGTGACTTTGATCTGGTTCTCTCTTCCTGTACTATTAATACTGCACTTCTGGAGGATTAGGCCCATTAAATTCAATGGGGTGTCTTTCCATTTACTTCAAGAAGCTTCGGATAAGGTCTATAATGAGCATGGCTGTAAGACTGATCCTGCAAACTCTGACTGATATAAGCAGCCCTATGATAGAACAATCCATCTCTGAGGGAAAGACAGCCTCACCACAGCAGCTAGTAGGGCTAATGAGTCTTAAGGCAAGAAAGAAGAAACAGCTGCAGGCGATGCATAGCATACCTGGTTCCTTCCATTCTCATCCCCAGTACACTGCAGACAAACATGGCTAATTGCTTACCTCAGGAAACTAACTTCCTGGTGTTCTGGTCCAGAGCTCTACAAGAGCCAGCAGAGTTTACTCCCTCTTGGGAGGTGCTAAATGGTAAGGATATGTAAGAGGCGGGCAAATTTTGCATTTCTGATTTCTGTTCTGGGTTCAATGCCAATGTTTGTGGGGTTTGCCTCATAATTTGGTGAGTTTTTCTAGCGAGAAAAATGTGGTAGCTGCTAGAGTTGGTGGTAAAGCAAGCAAGCAAGCAAGCAAACAGAGAATGGGTACAGCCCTCTGTATGTGTAAGAGAGTGCATCACACATTTGCACAGGTGGTGACCCTACAACAAACAGCAAAGGACTCGAGTATCAGCAAGCTCCAAAAGTACCAGGCAGGCAGATCCCTGTAATTTACCCAACATGAGGATCCAGTTCGCTGGGGTGCAGGCCCACCTCCATCTACCTGTGGAAGTGGGCCAAGATGCCTAATCACAAAGCATTCAAAGATCAAAAACCTAAATCAAAATACAGTCCACTGCTATTAGATCACTGTTGTCAGGACTAAACTCCCCCATGACCAGCACAACATACCACGATGCCTAAAAGATGCTCAAACATCTAGGCCAACAATTAAAACCATCAAATTAGATGTGGAACTTAGAGTGCAAAGCACACTAACACAAACCTGAAAATTGCAAGGCAGTATTTGTGTATACAGAAGCCCAAAGAAGCTTTCTTGTGTTTTATCCAAATGCACAGCCCTACTAAATGGGTTTGCTGCCAATCTCTAGGCTCACACAGCACCACACAGTGGAAGCGTGCAGTACTGCAATTTCCTTGGAAAAGAATGAAGATTGCAGCAACAGATTTTCTTTTCTACATTATTATTATTATTATTATTATTAGACATTTATATAGCGCCAGTCGTGTGACCTGGTGCTGTACAGAACATCCATCCACTTCTGTGTGCGTAGTTTGGAGAAAGGTGCAAAGAGAAGGCTGTTATGTTTAAACCTAACGTACATAACCTACTTAGAAAAAAAAGGAAGGTCATGGTCCGGGTGGGTCAGACTCCATCTTAGCAGTCTGCAGGCTCAGCTGTCTCCAATCCACGGCAAATGGAGCAAACTTTGGGGGATCATCATGGCAACTAAGGCTAGCTACCATATGGACAGAGGAATCATCTGTGGCCACTCCCCTCCTGCCCCAGCTTGGGCCCTGGGACAAGTGTCCCACCTGTCCCTATGGTATCTATGCCCCTGGGAAGGTTGAAAGGTTGGTGGAAGCCAAAGTGTAACACTGACAGAAGCCATAAAGCAAGTCTTCTGGGACAAGACAAGGCAGTTCAGATGAAAAGCATAATCCTCAAGTTCTTTTGCACCAGCATTAGCTGTGCTGGAGCGAATCGGACTCATGATCATACTAACAGCTAGTTCCAGCACTAAAGAGTTTGAGGATTGTGCTGGAATAACCAATGATCTAAAGCAAAATGGGTTTTCTGCTAAGCTTTAACTGTGATCAGAAATGAGGCACAGTTATTCAATGTGCTTCTCTAAACAGGATTTTTAAAAAGCACCGTTATTGTTAGATAACAGGATCCTGCCTGGTCTAAGTATGTCCTCTACTTCCTACAATAAGCCTACAATTCATACCCCAATCCTGCAAAGACTTACACACCTATTGCAATTTATTACTGGGTCCTTTCTCCTTTTGATCTACACCAATGTCAATTATCTTCAGGGGTGGAGAACCGAGCAGTTGGGTAAGGGCTTGGCAAGGCCAGCCCTGTAGAAATTGCTAAAACCCAAGTAGAACAAAAGTGGAGAACGGGATGGTACTGGCCCTTTAAGGGCTAATAGACTGGAGGGCCAACCTGCCCACTCCGGGCATATAAGAAGAGGAAAGGCACAGGGAGAGGCAATCAGTGCCTGGCTGTGGACTAGGAAGGCTCTCTGATGAGAACTAGGCTGCAGAGGAACCTCGTCCAAGGTACTAATTCCCAGGCTGAGCCGTTAAGCAAAACCTGGTGCTTGGTCTACTGGACTTGGGCTGAGTAATAGCCTTAACATGCTACACTATCCAAGGTCCTGAGGGAGATGGGTTGGTGAGTGCTGTGAAACCCAGGGAAAGCCACATTGCCAGAGAACCCAAGGGGCTGCAGGCTAGAAGGGAACTGTGCCTAACCCAGAGACCCTGAACTGTGAATAACAGTGCAGAGAAGTGTTGACTGGCTGCAGTTGGGGTTGCCAGAGCGCTGTTTCTTGGCATTAGAGAGTAAAGCCAGTGTGTGCAAGATAATACTCCTGATGGAGACTTTGTATCTGAGTAGGAATGGGTGCAGGAACTGAATGGAATAAACAAAACTGAGTAAATCCCCTGTCAAAAGTGATCGTGTGGACCTAACCCTGCAGTGACTTACCTGGGAAGGCCACGCCCCATTACATTAGCACTTCAGTTTCTTTAAATCAGATGTCAGTAATAAAGTTAATAATTTACACCCAAAAACGGCAAACCTCATTACAGCAAACCCTGATTATAGCAAACTCAATGCCAGAGCTTGAGATAAAATCAGAGGTATAATCAGAAAAAGAAATGTCAGAACATGCTGCAGTCTAATGAAAAATCTCTGACAAACCCAAGCACTGCAGTCAAAGCAGAACCACTGACTATGACAGCTGCTAGACAAATGATTCCACTATGTATCAACTGGCCCCTTCTACAGGAATACGGTGAGGCTTGTAAAATCTCCTGATGAAAGCAAGTCGAGTCATGTGAAAGCACCAGACTTAAAAACAGACCAGTCAAGCAAAGCTTTCTTTGCATTTTCCTTGACGTTTCCCTTCATTATCTTCCTAGCCTAGGACTATAAAATCTCAGGACTCTTTAGACTCCACAGAGGCATCCTGGACAGAGAATCCGAACCATTCTGAAAAAGTAATTGCTAGATGTTCCTGGCCCCTTATTTTTTTAAAAAAAATCCATTATACACACACACACACACACACCTGACAGCTGAAGTTTTGCAAGCTAAATGAATTAGGAATAAAATTGAATTTATGCCTGTACATTGTTCCACTGTCTGGTTAATCAGCCCTTCAAAATACTTAATTCATTTCATTGTTTAAAAGTAAAGGAAACTTAAAACCAAATTTTATTGTGTTTTATCTTGAGCAGTTAACAACACAGAAACCTAATTTGCACTAGCCTCCTATTCCTCAGGCCAAGAATGGCACAGATTTAAAGTAGTAACATGGAGTCCCACCCAGCTCCCAAGATAATAGCTCCAGTTCCATTAGCTGATAATCTTTTGGCTGCTGCGGGCTACAGCTCTAGCTACCCTGTGGTGGTGACTGCATAGCCAGGCAAAAACAGAGCAGCCCACTGAGCTAAGAGTCTGCAAACATTGTGCAGCAGCCAAACCATGCAGTGTCACAGGCTGGTTAGGTCCTGTGAATGCTGGCCTGGAAGAGAGGGCCCTTTGACAGCTGGGCTGGGTAGCAAGGGAACTTCAGAATGCTGGGTGAAAAGAAAGAAATCTTTCGCGTGCTGAGCAAGGTGCTTCAGCATGCTCAGCAAGGGCAAACAGAGCTGCCAGAACATTCTGCAGGGAGAAGGATTTTGCCAAAGTGCTGTGGAGGGAGGCAGAGACTGGCCCTGCACTCTGCAAGTGCGTGGGGACTGATGCACTGGGGGCAGGGGGAGACAAGGACTGCCCAAGTGCTAGGACGGGACGGGAGGCTGGGGGTGGAATAAATGGGAAGGTGTGAGGGAAGGCAGAGATGTTCCAGAGTGCTGTGGAGGGTGTGTGGGTGGGATTGAGCAGTGTGATGGGAGACTGGGAACAAAGGAGCACTGTGGTTGGAGTAGGGTTTCTACCTCTTTCAGTTTGACCTCAAGACTCCCGTAGGTCAAAATGGGAGTCTCATGGTCAAACCATGAGAAGTGGCAAACCTATGTTGGAGTGATGTGCGGAGAGATGGAGTCTGGCCAAGCACTGTGTGATTGGGTAGGGGAGGTTGGGCCTATCCTACAGTTCTGCAAAGGGGCAGCTCCCCTCCTCTCCCCCTCCCCTGCTTTGAAAGGCACAAGGGCCAGGAAAGCTCTTAAGAGTGGCAGAAAGCGAAGGCAGGTGTGATTATAGGGGATCTCAGATCAGCTGCCACTGACAGCATTGAAAGGACAAACAGGCAGTAAAAGGCTCACCAGCTGGAGGTTCCCCATCCCTGAACCTCATCCAAAGCTAGCAAATTCAAGGGAACCATTTGCATTAATTTTAATCAGTTTTGAAACAGATCCATACTGAAAGGAGAATAGACTCCGACTGAAAGGAACTCATTTCAGATAATCAATTGCAATGCCACGAGTGGTTTAGGACCCTGTTGTAATTCCATTGATTTCAGTGGGGCTATTGCTTCACTAAAATTAAAAACACAAACGTAAGTCTTTGCAGGAGGAGGACTTAATGCCAATATAATTCCAACTATTCAGTGAAAGTGACAGATAAGTACCATCCACAGCATTATTATTACTTGTCTTTAATGAGCGAACATGTTTGCAGTCTTTTGAAAGTAATATACATCTGACCAATGGGCTCCAGTCATTTAATCAGCCACTTTTACCCAATGCAACAATGCAATACAGAGTCTCCATTTACAAACAGATTAGACAGAACACCACACAGAGAGCGAACTGCCACTCTACTTTGGAGCGGAGATGTCTCAAACGGTCCTTCAAATCCACGTTGAGCAGTCAGCAAGTTGTTCCTGCCAAAGAAGTGGGAGCACACGTTACCATGAAAAGAATGACCAGATAAACAAACTAGTCCTGCACTCCTTACCCAGGCAAATCTCTTAATGATCCTGATGGAAGCTTTGCCACAATAAAGATTGCTAGACATACCTGAGATCATTGCTATCTTTCCAGTACAAATCTTTATTACACTTATCCTTGCACTTACCATAAAAGTTTATATATATAATGGATTCTATGATGAAAAATACAAGCAGTCAGAGCTCCTCTTTCCCCTCTCTTTTCCTGCCAACGAGGATGTCCCAGAAGATACTTTGGGGTATTCTAAGTTATGCTTTTTTTTATGTGGCTTCCTTATATTCCCCATGCAACCTCTCCTTAATATAGCAGTGATCCTCTCAACTTTCTGTCCTACATGACATTCTGATCCTCAAGCCACTCAACCAAGACAAGCCTCATTTATTTCAATGCAGAGCACTTTGAGGATCAGGCTATATTGGGCAAGGTTTCTGGGAATGTCACGCAGTTGCCTTTAAAGTCACTACTCTTCATTGTGGACTAATTTAGGGACTCGAGTTCACTGCATTTTCTCCATTGCTTTCACTGGAGGGAAATGCAGTGAGCATGGGTCTCTGGCTAAACTGAATATTATTGTGTGCATATCCAGCAACAAAGTTGTGTCCTCTGTTTTTCTTACCTTCAATAGGGAGGGGCATGCACACAGGGCGAAGGAAGGATTTAAGGGGTTGGAGACAGTTAGAAGCTGCAGTAAAAACATGTTCTATTATTTCAGACAGAGGCCTGCAGCCAGCTGGCATCTCCCCTCAGTTCCTACTGGAGAAGGTCTCCTCACTGCTCTATAGGGCAGCTGATTTAACCATTTTTCCTGCTCTCAAAATTCCAGCATCTTTTCCCCAAATTTATAACATGTTCATACATCAGTGCTCATTTTTAAAGGAGAGAGGGGTCTAGGTCCCTTCCAAACCCTAAGTTGCAGCACAGCCAGAAGTTGTAGGTTTCTTTATAATTGGAAGATTCTATGGGATAAGGGGCAAAAAGATTGGACTCTCTTTACCTTAGAACTGTCTTCAGTAATTATGGCCTGGGTCTTCAAAAGAACAGAACTGGGAAATGGAGATCCAATGGTATTTACAATTCTCAAGTTAATAAGAACATAAGAAGTGCCATATTGGGTCAGACTAATGGTCTATCCATCCTAGCATCCTGTCTCTCACAGTGGCCACTGATAGTCACTTCATAACACAGGTAGGAACCCCATTCATTTCAATGGTATTCACGTCCATGCTACATGCCAGTGGAGGCACCATCTCCATGGAGGACCACTCCCTAACAGCCACATTCTGGCTTCATTAAAGTTAATGAGTGTTGCATGGACTTCAATAGAGCCAGAAATTCATACTAAATCTTTAGAAATGATTTGCTGATACTACAGAAAAGCTACATTTATTCTGAGAATCAGCTTTTAACATCCAGGACTATGCAATTTTGAGTCAAACTTGGCAGTCCTTAAATTGAATGAAATCCCCATGGACTCAAATGGGGTTTTTAGTTGATTAAAAGATGGTAGGATTTGCTCTCTTCTTTACTGGCCAAGAAATGAAACCACAGAATGCTGTTTCCTGCTGATCTGATGGATCAAAAATTAGCTCCACAGATGAAAGAATACATTTCAGAAATAGAAAGGTTTTAAAGTGTGGTTGTAATTAGAGAAGGGACTATACAAAAATAGCACCTTCTCACTCAACAAGTCCAAACCTCTTCTGTTTGGGATCCTGTCTACTTACTCAGACAGAAGGCAATAGCTTTTCTTGGTTTTAATCCCTCCCTAGTCTTTGCTCCTATCAGTGCTGCAAAGGCAGTACAGTTAAGGAAGCCACAGCTAAATACACTTTTCTTACCCAGCTCTAAGACTGACTGGGATTCTCAATGGAGCCTAAAGAAGTCAAGCAGCCATATCCAAGTGACTTTGGGTAGCAGCTGGTCATCAGACATCTGTAGGTCCCTTTCCCTTGATGATCCTGTGTTCTCTGCCACCCAGTGTAAGAGTTTGCTTGCAAGGATCTGACTAACAAATAGCAATGGTGGTGTGTCATTTGATTATCCCAAAGCAAGCTTCTATCCCCAATACATCATTTCCTGTTTGACTCTGTCGGAGAGGAAATACTGATCTATTATGGAAATGACACAGTTAAGCACACAGAATGGCACATATATGGTGATGTTTATATATATCCCAGTATATATATTGGTATAGAGTAGTAATGATAGCATACTCTCACATAATAAGTAATGATATTAAACACAGTATATGTTATGAGTTTTAGGGTACTTTGAAAGTCAGGCTAAGAAGTTGACATGAGCAGAGAATCATGGGATTGTTGGGAATAAAGAGAAAACAACTAAAGGGAAATCTTATCAGGACATCAGGCAGACTCGCAGGAGGACTGACACCCCAGCTGGTGTGTCTCACTTGGCATGACAAGGAAGGAAGAGATCGAGGGAACAGTTATGGATGGGTGATTCTCTGGGACTCAAAGGCACTTTAAAAAGACACTGAAAATTTAGGACACAGCCACAAAACTTCAAATAACCTACAAATGTACATTGGGGCTGAAAATGCATATACAACAGAGCTCTCAATCAGATTGGCACATGTCATGATAGAGGGGTGTAACTCTGGGTGGGAATATTATAATGTTGTAATTAACTTGGAAAGGTATAAAAGATATGGACCAATGTAACTGCATTTGTCAGCTGAGAGGGCACCAAGGCTGGTGGTGTGTACTCAGCTCACCAACGTTCCATAGGAGGGAGAAATAAACTCTACACCACTAACTGCCTGTTTGTCTCTGTACTACCTGTGTATGTGGCAACTACTACCTAAAGGGAACCTGACTCGACAGACACTTCCTACCTACTACTACTAATCATTTCTATAGTGCTACTAGTCGTACGCAGAGTGATCACAGAGGTGTGGGCAGAGCATCTTGCTGCAGGGACTCTTTACTCCACTCCATGCTACTGCCAGAACATGACATGCAAGGATAGCACAAGAACACTCCTCCAGGTCTTTGGAATTGGGGTAAGTAGGGACAGCAAGGTGTGGGCATGGATGGGGTGAGATGGAATGTGGAGGGTTGATGGTTTGGGGATACTATCTATAATGTGATTTATTTATATTTTGTTAGAATGTTGTTTATAATTGCGAGCAGCCCTGATCCTCTTTGGATAGGGTGGGATACTATCACAGGCTGCATGGAAGCAGATCTGGTTCAGATGAGTCAGTGCAGGACCAGGTCCATGGAAATCCGCCATAGAATCAGATCCAGAAGCTCGTGCAGGATTGGGTCAGGAATGGGCACACAGACCAGGGGGCAGGACAAATGGAGACACATGGACAGGCAGGCAGAAGAGTGAAAGGCAGACAGAGTCACAGGGTAGGCTCCTGGGCAGTTGCAGAGTTGGCTTCACAGCAGACATGTAGCAGGATATCGGGCAAGCACACTCCATGGCAGTAGCGTAGCAGGCTCACAGACAGACGCCAGAGCAGGCATCAAAGTAGACACTGAGCCTCAGGCATAGGAAACGGACTAGGACAGCAAGGCAGGGAGGTGAGACAGGAAAACAGACTAATAGCCTGCCCTGTGTATGGCAAGTAGTCAATCAGGAAGCTGGGGATGTGGAGCAAGACTGAGTATGGGTGTGGTCTGACCAGCATGGGGAAGGCCTTCAGCACCACCCCTGGGGCCTGGCCAGAGTACAGCTGGTGGCACTGTGGAGCCAGTCACCACCGTCAGGAACCCACAGGCTATGGTTGAAACCATCCTCACAGTTACAAAACAAAATTTAAAAAAATCAATAGGCAATAAAGTTCAGAGGAATCAGCAGCCATGTGAATGCACTGCAAGTGGGATACGTATTCTGTGAATAAGACCCAAGATTCCACGTTGATTTGGCATTTGGGTGGCGGGATTATATAAACTAAGAATTTTTATACTGTGTCATTGAGAGGCAGTAAAAATGAGAACCTATTATGCCACGGTGGAGTCATATTTCTAAGTATAAGCGACTGAATATTTTAAGAGCAGACTAGCCAGGTACCTGTGAAATTTCACCAGCAGAAAGACACTGAGAGCAGCTTGAGACATTGTCCCCTCCCTGTCTGTCCCACCAGTTCCAACCACCCTGTTGTCAGACTGCCCTTCCTACACTGCTCCAGAACCCCCTACCAAGTTGCAGTTCTGATTGTGGTAGCACTAGCAACTGAACCAATCACCCTTCTTCTCCCAGCTCAGTTGGATGTTAGAGGTCTACTGGCTGGAAAGCCTTACAAGGATTAAGATACCAATACAAACAGGCAAACGCTTTAGACTATTTATTACATGAGGACAAAACATCTAGCTTGCTTTGAGAATTAGAATCAATTACAGTTATACGGTCAGGAAAAATGGCTCTTCCGAATACTTTTACTACAATTTCTTGCTAATATATAAGGTTATTTATAATCTTACAAGGTGGAATCAACATTTAAACTGCTTACCTTGCTGATGACAACTCCTTAGCAGTATCTTTGTTCCAATGAATCATTCTGTGGGGAACTCCTAAAAGAGATGGACCTTCTTTCAAGGACATCATCAATTTCAGAATCAGTGGCTCCCTGAAAAAAGTCTGTCCAGTTAACTTTGTTGTTCAATCTCATAAGCAGTGCTAATGTGCCCAGCTACAAGCAAATTTATCCGCTGTTTCCAGGAGAATTAAAGCAGCTTATCACTCCAAGTTCAGGGACACTAGATCTATGGTATTGTACTCTGTCCTTTGTAGCCTTGCTGGTTGGAACACCTTACTATTAAGGTTTGTTTAAAAGTGCATCACTTGAGAGAGGCAGCAGAAGGTAATGCCTGTTTCAATTAACCCTATGGAGATGTGCCTGCATCTAAAAGATTTATTTTTTTTAATTAGGTAGTGAAAGCAGCCTCTGACTTTAAAGTCTAACATCAAAATGAGTGGAGACAAAATGACAACAGAAATGTATGGGCATAAAAGATCTGCAAGTATGTGAGGAGTCAGAATTTAGAGTTACAAAAGGTGCTTTTAGACAGACTGCAGCCCCGATTTTGCCTGTACCAACCCGCTTCACCCCTGGGCTGGCTGGTCTGTTTAAAATGCCCTACCAGATGTGGAAGTGAAGCACCGCCAGCAGAGTGGGCCAGCGGCCTGAGGTCATGCTGCTGTCCGTCTGCTGGGCGACCTCGTGCTTCAGCGCTGCTGAAGGAAGGCTCTCCCGGATGGAGCAGCCACTGCATGTGCGGGCTGAAGCCTCCTCCTTATTTTTAGTACAAAGTTATTCCACTGGTTCTACTCCCAGCTCTCTCACTGAATTACTCCGTAGCAATGGGAAGGTCAGTTAAACCATGATCTAGGAACCACGTATTCCAGAGGAGCCCTACTGAAGCTTGTAGGCCAGTGAATTGTGCTGATTGTGACAGCAGCATCAATTGACCCAATCACCCTTCTTCCTTCTCCCAGCTCATTTGCATGCTTGGAATCTATTGGTTGGAAGACCTTTATTTTCAGACAGACAACTGACATGCTTACCCTTAAGAATATTTATATTATGACTGGAGGTGGGTAGAGGTGAGTGGAAAGAGAGCCCAGTGACCTGGAAAGGGTAGATAAATGTATGATGCTCTCATATCAACACCAATTTCTCTTAAATTGCATCACTGATACTCACAAAGGAGAGCCTCTGCCTGGCCTGGTCAGAGGTTAGGAGATTCCTCACTCTCTCATTAATCTTTTCCCAGCTGAAATGAGGATTGGAGTATAACCTGGAAAAAAAATGCAGTACGCCAATCACATCCAAGTCCTCTTCTGTTATCACGATCGTCTGTCTTCTCTCTGCTGACAGTTACACCCAGAATTTTATTCATGCCCCTTCCCCCATTGCCTTATTAAATGCTGACTTCACGCAGATATAGTTTAAGAGAACGCATGCAGCATGCTAATGTCAAAGAGGTGATGTCCCTCTTTCCAAACAGCAATTCTGCACCTGTTGAAGTGTACAGAAAAACTCCCGTTGACTTTCATGGCAGAGGAGTGCACTCAAAGCATGCCATGTCATTCAAAGCGTGGCCGAGCCCTTGTCTACACACTGTGACTTCAGGCTAATTACACTGTATTTAGGATTGGTGTGGACAGTTTTATTTCATATTAAAAGTGGCTTATTCCAGCTTACTTTAACCCTGTTTGAAACCAAGTTAAACTAAACCAGATTTAACTACTCTTTATCCAAAATAAAACTGCCCACATGGGACTTTCATATAGACTTACTAATCTAGATTGAATCACAACCTTCAGTTAACTGGGATTTAGCTTTTCATGTAGGCAAAACTTAGGACTCCTTAAGGGACACACCTACAACAGGATTCAGAGATTTCTCAGCTGTGTTTTTCTGATATTACAAATGACAGGAAAATGGATAATACGGAAGACTGCACGTGATGTCCAACCTATTAGTAGTCATTGACGCCCCAATATGGAAAAGTATTTAGAAGCCTCACTGACTTGAGTGTCAATGCTCATGCTTTGGGTTAGACACGCTATTAAGAAGCAGGCTGAATCAGGGCCCAAAAGATCATTTTTGCTCCTTCTTTTTCTCCCCCCTTCCCCCCCCGCCCAACTTCCCTCTTCAATTATTTCATGTATCTTTTCCTTTCACTTTTTCATTTGTTTCCTTTGACTCCTATTGTAAACCAGTTTTTCTTGTCAGCCTGTCCCTCACCGACCATCCCTCCTGCCCCACCAAACTAGTTTTGCTGATATTGCTATTTCCTTCAGCTTCTTATTTTTCTCTTTGTTAATCTCTGCCTGTCTCTGCCCTATCTTGTCTGGTGTTACATTCTGCTCATTTTCACTTCTTTTCCCTAGTTTTGTTCCTTCTTCCCATTGTTTAAGTCTCCCTGTGTTGTTCTTTCCTTCTCACTCGCTCCATCTTTCTTAAATCCTCTGCTTCTCTCTGAGATTGTGCAGTTTGTGCTCTGTCCCAACATAACCAGACCACCGGCAAGAAAACTAAACAAAACAGTGTTGGGAAGTGCTGCCATCTACTGGTGAAAACAGGCAACCAAAGTTGCTGGGCCATAGCCTCCTCGCCCAATGGATCGCTAGGTGTTAACAAACGGGACGGCAGCTCACTTAGGTCCACTGTGGTCCACTTTGGCCCAGAGGCCACTGTCACGTTTGTTGAAGCCCTTCCAGATGTCTGCTCCTGAGTTCTCCCAGGCATGTTAGCAGCTAGCCTGGGCTGTGATCCTGGAGACCTCCGGGGTCACAGCCCAAGCTACTGTCTGCCCTATCGGGCCACAGCAGGCTACAGCGGATTATAATGTTTGTTTTAGCCCACCATGGCCTGGTCTGGATTAGGTCCTCCATGGAGGTCATCATGGATGCCTGTCATGCTGGGGGGCCGGACCCTGGACGCGTTCAACATGGGGCTGGCCAGCTGCATGGCCTGTGGGGTTGGCCAGCTCAAATGTGCTCATCCATAAAATGGGCATAACACCACTTATCTACATCATAGAAGAGCTTACAGAAATGCTGTGAGGTTTCATCAATGTGCACTAATATTGTGGAACAGTGCAGCTAAAACCTGCTTTCATCCTTATGGTTCAAAAAACAGCTGATCTTTGATTTCATATCAGAAACAAATCCAAGATAAATAAATACTATTTCTTCTTTAGTCCTAACCCTCAGGATAAGTTAAATGATCATGAGGTGTAGTTGCAGTGATTCTTCACATGAATCAACAAACAATAACAGCTGAGCAACAGCAACAAATATTCGTCATCAAAGTGCCGAACTCAGCACAACTCCGTCTCCTGCCTTATGTGCAGCAGCAATTCAATGCAAGATGCTTTGAGACTGCAGTAAAAGTATTTTTTACAAAGCTAATTCACACAGTAAAAATGTGACTTGTTGCTTCCAGAGCTTCATGGAATTCAAATTGAAAAAGATGACAGGTTTTTGTCCAAGGGCTGTACATAAAAATCTCCATGGCCACTCTACCACTACTGTTTCAATCTAGCACAGCAGAACATCAGCAAACTGTCTTTGACAGTTTAAAAACAAACTGGGTATGTTCAGAAGGCTCTGAACGGCCCCTTCTGAGCATGCTCAGTTTGTTTTNGTCTTAACTATCTTGAATAATTTGGTGTCATCTGCAAATTTAGCCACTCTTTACCCCTTTTTCCAGATCATTAATGAATATGTTAAACAATACTGGTCCCAATACTGACCGTTAAGGCACCCCACTCTCTTCCTCTTTCTAACTTGAAAAATTATCATTTATTCCTACCCTTTGTTTCCTATAATTTAACCAGCTACCAATTCATGACAAGACTCTTCCTAAAGCTCTTAGTTAAAAGATTCTCTATTGTCCTCTGTGACACCTTAATTGTTCCTTCATTGTTAGTGACTATTCTCCTTGTAGCCTTTGGAATTTAAAAAAAAACAAAAAACCCACAACAATTCTGTTTTGGGTGAACCTATAGTTTCTAATCATTTCTTTTGAAAACATCAGCAGGTCAAGGCTTCAAAATGCACCTGGTAAGGGGCTGATGATGTGATTTCTTTCATTAAGTTTCTTTTTTAAAAACAATAACCAGACTCTGTTAGACTATTGCTTAACACGTGCCCATGAGAAAATCCACACAGCATTTTATCTGTCAGAGGGAACACAGATGGAGTAATAGCTGGAGTGGAGGAAAAGTGGAAGGAGGGCTATGTAAACTGTAACGCTCACTTGGTATGGGGGTATGGAGGCCAAGCAGTTGAGGGAAGTGCTGTGACATAAAAAGGAACCTTGGACATAAAAACTGGCAGGTTTTATTATCAAATTTTCATCATTACATTGANGTGGAGCCACTCGTTTGAAGCGCTCCCCCACACACGACACCTCCACACTTGCCCCAACCATGGAACAACCCCACCCCTGTCTTGTTTAAAAACACCCATAGTCACCATTGTCGAAGGCAGGATACTGGACTAGATGGATCACTAATCTAAAATGAATTCTTATGCTCATTCTTACATACACTTCCAAGTCTGGGCATCATTATGTCTAATCATCTGCTGAGTACTGCCACAAATGCTTATCACAAATGCTCCACATAGATATATCTGAGAGTCAGAAATGTAGATCTTCAAAGGAAACTGCTTGAACATGAGTGTTCAAGCATATGGTCATTCAATATTTCTATTGCACTAGTCACTACTCAAGCAGTTGGGTTTTTTATTCAGGAAAGATAACCTGTGTTGCAGAGAAGAGTGACCCCAAACAGGACTTGGTGACCTGTAACGTTGCGGGGACAGGGAGGCTGGTGAAGCTTCTCGGTGAAAAATGGGAGAACTGTGGGAGTAATTATCAAATTCATCTTTTTCAAGAGATGATGAATCATGATCGGAAATGTTGTGTTCATCTGGCTCCCTGATAACCTGTGGAACAAGGAAACATTTTCCTTTAGTCAGAAGGAGCACTGCTGGGAGGGAAAGGCAGGGGAGACAGTACTTCACTGCAATAAACAAAAGCGGTGTAGGAATTTCAGGATCCAGTTTAGAACTAGCAACTACAAACGTATAAAAGGCCTCAGCATATTCCAGATCTCTGAAAATAGGACCATGAAAAATTTTGGTCAAAACAGTTCTTAGAAAATATTTTCAGTTATTACTAAAAGCAGTGGCTGAAAATTCTTCACCGATGAAAAGTTCTTCATACCCTAAACTTCAGTCAATTACAAGCCATCACTTTTAAAAACAGAGTACCCCAATGAAAGAGATGTGTAAGCTATCCCTGCTGTAATGCTCTCGAGGAGGGGGGGGGGAAGGGAGTGATTTTCAAAAAGTCCTGAGTGACTTTTCAGCCTCAGACTCATTTTTAAAAGAGACTTCAGGCTTGGAGCATAACTCTCATTGAAAGTCATTGAATCAGAACTGAAGAGTTGGAAGAGGAAATCTTCACAGTTGATCTAGTTCAGGGGTGGGGAACCTCAGGCCCGGGGGCCAAATGCAGCCCTCAGCAAGTTTTTATGTGGCCCCTTTCCACTGCCTGGATCTGGCTCCTGGATCCGACTCCTGGATGCACTCTATTCCCAAACACTGAAAAACTGAGCTCAGGAAAGGCTAGGGGATAGATCCATGGCCCAGATCATGGATCTGGGCCCTCATTTTTTTGAATACACTTGTTAAGCATCCCCATATTCAATGTGGCCCCCAGGACAGAAAAGGTTCCCCACCCCTGATCTAGTTCAATCCTCTGTCCAACAGCAACATTTTGGGTATAAGCAGATGTGACAGTGGTCCACAGTGGCCTGTTTTAGTTCAGACCTCACCTGGACATCGGTGGCTAGCCTAGGCTGTAACCTCGGAAAACCTCTGAGGTCACAGGTCAGGCTAAGGCCTGCCTGACCAGACCAAAGCAGGCCACAGCGGGCTATCACATGTGTTCCTGGGCCGTCAACCCATCCTGGGTAGCGGCCGCCATGGCCAGCTGCCATGGTTGTCCATCATTGGCCGCCACGGCTGCCAGCAATGGGAGGGGGCAGGGCACTGAGCGCCGCATCGGGCTGGTGCTGGCAAGTGCACATCCCTGGTTATTCCTCCCTCCCCCGGCCATGTTTATTCGTCACCCTAACATGGTCTGANGCAGGGCTGGATGCCAGCTCCCTCATGACTGTCTGCTTGGCACCCTGTGCTGAGCTCGCAGTGTGGCAGCAGCGACTGCCCACCACAAAGCTGCGCAGGGATGAGGCCGCTGAAGCTCGTGTGGTCTCACCCAAAGTATTCCACTGGCAATGCAAACCAATTGGGCTGTAAACTTCAACCTATTTAATTCATTTTAGTGGGACTAGGATTAATCTTATGCTTAAAGGTACACATGTGCTTTTAGAATATAGAGAGAATTAGATGTTTTTGAGGCTGAAAAGGTGGTGGTAAGAAAATATTGCTACTGCTGCACGGCAGATGGTATCACAATTGTTCACATATTTTCTTCCCAAGTGTACTATGACAGAAACAAAGCCTTTTGTCCAATACACTTACCTCTCCTATGTATCCATACAGTGCAAAACTTTTTAAAGTTACCTCTGTAAAACATACAGGTTCAAACAGAGTTAATTAATGGCAGCCTGCTGCAATGTTCAGCTGCCGAAAACTGTTCTAACCCCTGACCTCCATGTTCTGCAATGCAGAGCAGTGGACACCAGAGATTATGCTATTCTTCTGCTTTTGGGCACCCAGTTTCCCCATTTAGCTGAAGAGATCAACCTTTGCCAAAATGCTGGTGACACAATAAAATCATCCCTTTTACAAACCAGTCACAACAAGAGAGATTCAAATTCTCTTGGCCCTTTTGCTCTGTTTACACCACAGAGTAATGATGATGAATTAGGGGGAATTTTTTATGGGGCCTGCCTAGAACTTTGATTGCTTTTGCAGTTACTTTTTCTAATCTCTGCTGATCAATGTTTTTACAACAGAGAATCTTAGTCTGAATTTGATGTCAGAGGAACTTTACCATGGCAAGTGGTAATTAACTGCTGACCTCCAAGAGACAAGGGAAGGTTACAGGAATACACCAACTACAGTACAGCCACTTAGACAAAAAAACCAAAACACTATACCTAAATATCTCTGGCTTGCAAAAAGCTCACTGAACTCAGCAGGTAAAGGATATCAGATTATCACATTAAAATAAGACTCAGGCTGTGGGGCAGATATATGAAAAGGAGTCTGAAAAGACAGGAACTATTTAGAGCAGTGATGCCAAAGGTTTTGTCTGGAACCCCGTTTTGATATATAAATATAATATTGTTAACTCAGACAGCAACACAGGCATGCAAAGTCTATCAAATATCGATTGGGATCATGACCGCTTCCACAGGTGGGATCCTTAGTGAGATTGTGCCAACCCACAATTTGGGAATCTTTAGTTTGGAGCATGGCAGAGGTATGTAAAAATATTGACTTGCAAAAAGAAGGTAAACCACAGAACCTTAGAGTTGGAAGGGCCCTCGAGGGTCATCTAATTCAGCTCCCTGCTCTGATGCAGGACAACGACAACTACAACATACCCAACAGATGGCTTTCCATCCTCTTTTTGAAAAGCTTCAGTGATGAGAGAGTCTACATCCTCTCCTAGGTAACTTGTTCCACTGCTGAACAGCTCTTGCTGTTAGGATGTTTTAACCAATATCCAACTGAAATCTAACCTGGTCTTCTGTTCTGGCCTTGAGGCAGGTGATCTNTTGCCTTTTGGTTCTGAGGTCACCAAAAAGATCTTTGGGCAGCCATGCCAGTCGTCTGAGAATTTTCCCATTCTTTCTCCCCATCATAACAGTTTGCAATTGTGCTTCCAATATTACTACTTTGCAATCTGCCAGCCTTCCTGAACTCTAATTTATTTATTTATTTATTTATTTTAGTTTTCCTTCCCATCAGACCTTGCCTGCTAACTGAGTTAGTTGAAAATCCATTGTCTGAACTTCGCTGTACTCTTTTTCTTTTCTCAGGATCACAAACAATTCCTAGTGATCCCTTTCTCCCAAGATGACTGCATCCTTCATATTTTCAACCACAAAGTCAATGGGATTTAGCTCCCTAACACTGCAGTCCTCAAACCACTTACTCTAAAGTAGTCCCCTTGAGATCAATAGGACTGTTCCAGAAATAGTGGTTTGAGGACTGCAACCCATTATCTAAATCACTTCTGGAAATGGAAGGTGAGTTCCTAAGATATTCAAGTCCTAAATCTTCATAGTGATCTATTGGAATAATACATAAGCATCACAGCACATAGCTGGAAGTGAATAAGCTGGGATTTGGTGCACATCTCTCCCTACACAAAATGGGCAATGATCGGAGCTCACCTTCTTCCTGGCTTTCTCTCAGCTTATGTAACAAACTCCTGAACCCCCTTTTAATTTAGTAACTGAACTGCAGTGCTAGGGATTTGTACTACTAGTCCCTTGATACAAGTATCCCATCATCCCTGAACCACAATGTCTATAGATATTTCAGTCGGTACTGCTGACTCTTTTATGGGCAGATGTAACACTATGAGAACAAGAGACTCATTTCTACTAGCAATCTAAACCAAGATTTAAAACCAAGTGTTCAAGACAAGTACACTGAAAATCATACTCTGCCCCCTTGGTACAAACGGACTAGGTCTCGAAACAGACTACAACAAATAATTTAAGAGGAGTGCATCACACCGTAGCAGCTAACATTGTTGCACAAATAGCCAACAGCTACAATTATTACATTTACATCAGTCACTTAGCAGAATAGAAATAAAGCCATTGTAACAGAACAGTGTCACAGGATCCACGTCTTCTGATCTGGAAATGAATTATTCACCTTTGTCTTAACATACATCAAGCAGCAGTGGATCATTATCCCTTGACAGTGTTCTGTTCCATTAATATTACTGGTTCATCATTCTGCAAAGGACTTGGGAAGGCTTGGGAGGGGAGAAATTGGGGGAATCCCAAGGATAAACACATGCTGTGTTCAGCAGCAACTTACTCTATTTTTGACAAAGTCATCCTGGATCAGTGAGCAGCAAAGGAATGGTGAAAGATTCTTTGGCCATTTTTAAAGGGGCACAGCTGGAGGGCAGGTCCATCTGCGCTGTGTGGTGGTGGAAATCAGACAGGCGGGGATGTGTGCGCGATGGGCATGCGCCCCTACTCACGCACCGCCCACTCATGCCGCCACACAGAGCATCCCAGATTTTTCCCCAACGCTCCATGAGTGGGCAGTGCATGGGTCACGGGAGCGCGCACCCATCCACGCCGCCCTTCAGACAGGTGCTCAGGTGGGTGGGGGATGGGTGGACCTCAGTGGGCGCATCCTGTTTAAAAAGAGCCTTTGATCTAATATTGGTTTGATTTTGCTGAATCGTGGAATTGATACTGTGGGAGAAGACAGCCACTCAGGCATTCTTTTTGTTATATTCTACAGCGCATTTAGTAGAATGGGGCCTTCAGATATGGCAGAGGCTTGCTGGAGGAGGATACAGAAGATGAAAAAGGAGGAGAAACAGCAGCAGCAGCAGGAGGAAGACAAAGAAAAAATCAAGAGGGATGAAGATAAGGGACAATCCATCACAACTGCCTGAGCAACTTCCATAGGTATTTTTTCCAAATTTGCACTTTATTCTATTTATTTTTTTATTTAAATAAATTATTTTAAAATAATTTAAATCATTTTAAAATAAATTAAAATATTTATTTATTTAAATGTATTTATTTATTTATTTATTGGTAAGTTTTCAAGAGCCTTTTAATAGGTAGAATGAAAAGAGAAGCCTGGAAGGGACTGGATGGGTCCCAGAACTGCTAAGAGGAAATCATGCTGGATTGGTTTGGTGCTGAGTGAAAGCTGCCACTATCTCTGTGGTGGCCTGTGTGAAAAGATGAAGAGGTTTCCATCCAATCTTTAGTGAACTAATGTCCACATTTGCAAAATACGACCTTCATAGCTGGCAATGTCAGACAGCTGCTAGGGAGGCCAAGGACAGAATAGCCATGAAGCATGAAGAACCTTTCTCTTGGAGTCTAGCACACAGGCATGGCAATACTTCCACAGCAATGGAGCAATGCAGGGAACCTTGGGCAATGCCACTACCCTGGATGTACCTGTGGATACCCAGCAATGGTCATTGAAGCCCTCTGCCAATCCAGCATCATCCTCCAGCTAGTGCTAATGAAAGGTAGTGAATGAGAGCACTGGTGACTGTAATTGTTGCTGTATCCACAGAACAGGTACAAGGGCAACGCAAGCCTCCATTCACTGGTCCATTAATGTGTCTCGACTTACATTTGTAGAGTATAAAATTCACTCTCTATTATGCCCTCTTTTTCTGCTAAACCAGGCACAGGGATGCCAGCCAGTCAGGATCATGGTTGTGGTGGGAAAGGGTTGGTTACATGGCTTCTTGTTCAGATCGAGATTATTAACTAATTTCACCTAGCTGTGGCTTTTCACCACTACTGATCAGAAATAGAC
>QEPC01011191.1:4798404-4824572 GCA_003113815.1 Sphenodon punctatus | reverse complement strand
TGTATCATGTTTATACATATTTTATGGATGAATCTCATCCTGTCTTGTTTTCAGTTAAGTACTGTACATCCACCTTATTCAATTAACATGAATCAACTATTCCCTCCCGCCCACCCTCCTGCAGGGATCCATTTCTATCTCGCAGATCCTTCCAGCTTAGGAGAGATATAGTTTGACTGTTTTAGTCTGGCTTAAGAAAAGATTGTTGTATGGATATGCACGTCCTTTCACTTTTTAAGACATTTTTTTTTTTAAAATCCAGTCTCATATTTAGACAATGGACTACTCTGAATTTGCATAATATACACATATGCAATCATGCAAATTAGGTCCCATACTGTCCCACATTTTGAGAGTTGCTTTTCCTCATTTCAGATTTCAGCAGTTGAGAGGAATGTGCTGGATAATGATCTCCACATATGCTGGCCTTGATTTCAGGGCCATCACTTGTAGAGCTTCAGGTTTCTGTCACTCTGACCAGGTCCCCTGTGATGAGCTAGAATCCCTTAGGGCAGGGGTAGCGAACCTTTTCCCTCCTGTGGGCCACTCTGAAAATTAGGACAAGCTTTATGGGCCAGATAGGAGCTGGGGGTGATTACGGGATAAGTTCAGGATAGGGGAAGGAAGGAAGGAAGAGGGTCCGCATCAAAAATCTGTGCCATGGATCTATCCCCGACACTTATCTCTGCTCCCTTCTCCTGAGCTCTCTCTTTCAGCACTCACAGGTAGGAACTGGATCCATGGGCCATGGAAAGGGAACCAAAAAAATACAGCTGTGTGCCAGATTTGGCCCACCAGGTGGAGGTTCCCTGCCCCTGCTCTGGGGACTGACTCTACAAGGGTCCAGAGTGGTTACTTGGCCTGTTTTGAGGATAGTTTCATGCTATTTGTACCACAGAATAAAGGATGTTATGCTGAAAATGTAATCTGTGGCTTTATACATTTCTGGGTGAAATCCTGACTCTGCTAAAGTCAATTGCAAAACTCCTAGGATTTGAACCCATTATCCCTATATAGCTATGATTTTTTTTCCCATTCCCTGCTTCTAAACAGAGCATGATTCTTCCTCATAATTTCCCATGACAATCAGCCAGCCTAAGCCAATAGCAGCTTGGGAACCAAGGCCTCTCATTGAATTGTGCTTGTAAAAGATGCATCTTAAGTCATTTACTTACTATATACATAATTTTACAGATGCCGTTTCTTAGATTACCTTTACTAAGGGAGGTGATGCTTTGCACCTATTGTAAGGTAAACCTGAAAGAAACAAAGAACAGCCATTTCAATGACTGATTATTAAAAATCACTTTCTCAATGCTGCTTTCACTGCACATCTATATATAATGCTGAACGAAGAAAGGAATCACAAGGTGGCTAAAAATATTTCTTCTAGGCAAGGGCAGGCTCTTTGCCACACACATTTTCTGCAGTCCTGTTTAACAGCCATAATTTGCAATCTTTCTTCAGCAAGAGGAATTGCAACAGCTTCCCTATTCTCTTTTCAGTGCTGACTCCCAATGTAGTGCGTGGTGGCTATGCTGACAACGAACAGCAAGGTATGGAATGCCATGGCCCAGATTCGTGTCTGTGCTGACATCCTATTGGCTAAGACAGGAAGGGATCAGAGGGGTGGAACCAAGAGTCAGATTGGCTTCTCTCCATCTTGTGAATGGCCACCAGCACTAAAAGCCTTGCAAGCCACATCAAGCCCTCAGTGAAACTTTTCTAACACTGTCTTCAGTGGCAATCTTTCACAAGAGATCTACATTATAATCAGTGATTACCTGTGACACACACCCCCTTCGAGTGTATGACTTTATTTCATTTTTCAAAGTATTGATTAAACTATTACTATTCAGGGACCAGACCAAACCAAGTAGAAACTTGATACAGCTTCCACTTGCAGAGGGCCTGAAATCATTTCCTATCTAAACTACTGTGACTGTGTACACAGCCTGCGTGTTGTAAAACGGCTGCTAAGTTCCTCCACCCCAAAAGTAGCTGCAGTTCAGCGGGGAGAAAAATATTTTAGGCATGTGAGGTAAGATTCTGCCACCTTTACTTAGTAATGAATACTACTTTATTTACTTCATAAGAAGCCCCATTAAAACCAGTTGAGCTACTCATGAAGTAAGGTGCTGCTCAATAAAAGAAGGAATGGCAGAATTTGGCCCAGAGCATGAGATAAAGGCACTATCATTCTTGCTATCAATATGATGTAATTTTTAATAATAATAAATGGTAAGTACCTCGCTTTCTTGCTGGGCTCACATTTTGTTTTGCATTTCGGTAAGGTAACTGTGGCGATGTTTGTTCATCAAATGGTTTAGAACTGTCTACCTAAAAATGAAGGAATAATATCTAGATGAAATTCTTATTTTGTTGAAACTCGGACTGGGCAAGAACATGATATTCGTAGTCTCTCTGTGATCCCAAAGAGGAGAATAAAGAGGACATTCTTTTTTCCTCCCCCTTCTCCTTCCTTCCTTCCTTCAAGTATAAAAGCATACGTCAAAAGAAACAGCATGCACTACACAGTAGGACATTCCATCAACACGCTGCACACCCACCTACATTCAAAATACATTTCATTATACTATATTTTGTTTAAACATAAAAAACATCCCAATTCACAGAGAGCTCCAGGAAAAAGCTTGAAGAAAACTTTGCATTTGAATTCTAGGAAAGATACAGTATTTTTGGAACCAAATCTGGTATTTTATTATTCGCCTCCCCTGCAGCATGATACAGACTCTTTTTCAACAGTAATTCTGTCTTCATCAACAGTAATTCTCAAAACAATTGTCTTCTTAGCAATTGCCCAGAGAAATGTAATGAATAAATGAAATAAATAAATGATGAAATGGGGATGTACTAAAATCTCCATTACTCTGTAATTTAGGGTGTTTTGAAACGAGATGATAAACCCCACATGGCCACCCAGGACCCACTCATCCAACTGCCCAACTGAAGCCACGCACCACTCACTCATGGCTGCGCACAGAACATTGCCAAGAAATCCGGAGTGCATGGCAACCGGCAGCAATGCAGCCTCTGCCCGTATGAACTGCAGTGGCCAACCACGCCAGCAGACAGGTCCACCACTCATGAGAACTGTGGGTGGGGGGGACACGGCCTTTGTATGTCACGAGAACGGGCCGCGAGTTCTGAGGAGCCTGGGTTCCCTAGCGCTCACACCAGGGACGTGTCAATTTCAAAGACCAGGTTGGCGCGCCTCCCCCTTCCCCATGATTTGTGGCAGGGGGAGCGTGTTGAGACTGCCTGCATGGCCACGGTGGCCACCCTGGGAGCAGCCCATTCGAATGGCTCCCCACGCATTCCACCTGAGTGGCTGCTCAGTAAATTAAAAACTGTAATTAAAAGATAAAAAACAAATTAGCAGCGAGCAAAAAATGAACTGTAGTGTAGAAAGATTTGTTGAGGTTCTGTGGTATTCTTGTACTTATTCACTGATTGACTGATTAATTACTCTATTAAAAACAACACAATGAAGGCCAGCCCTAGGGCCAACTGCTCTGCTCTCCCCCAGATTGGGGCTTGCAGCACAGGCAGGGTAGGGGCACTCTTACTCACCAGTCTCCATCATTTAGCCCAGACTGACCATCTAGGGGCTACCCTGGAAAGAGGGTGCAGACCCCTGAGTATAACCCTAAAAGGTCACCACTGTCCACCCAGCCAAGTGGGGAGACAAGCCTAAATTAATCGTTAAAAATTGTAATGGGCTAATAACAGCCCTCTTGATAATCCTTAAGGCTATCCTGGCACCTGAAGGCAGTGTTCGCCACTTCCTTCCTTTGTGGTGATAATACAGCAGCCCCCATACAACTATTTTCTATTCACTGTTTCGAGATCAAAATCTGAGTTTGGGCTGGGGCCTATTTATACCTTCAACAGCATGCCCACATATTGGCCTCTTCTAGCATCTCTAGCAATGAGGTTTTAAAGTAATGGATGGTAAAGTCCATAACAGCTGGACTATTATCCTGTTGATACACGATGTGGTAGATGTGACGTTAGTTTTGTGACATTGGGTATTTTTAGATGGACGGCATCCATAGCTCCGATCCATCTCACACCCGGGTGGCCCGACATGCAGGCAGAGCAGAAACGTAGAACATCCCAGAGTACCATCAGTGGAGCGGGCTGCCCAAATCTGGGGCATCAGCTGGAAGCAAAGCTGCGGTCCATCCACTCACGGACGGCCACTGCAGCTCCACTCCTAGCCAGGGGTTGCCTTGGCAACACCATAGAGCTGCGGAAGGCAGCCTAAAACAGCAGAAAATCTGCGTGCAGCTCTATGGTGAGGGGAGGAGGGGGATGCCGCACAGATGAATGGTGGGCTGCGGCAGCTGCCGGGTTCATATATAAACCCGGTGCAGGTGAGGTTGCATGCAGGGGACATGGGGCTGGCCACCCAAAGAGCAGGCCCAGGGGTGGCCACCCTGGGGTCTGTCTAAAGGCATCCAATGTTGATTAGTTCTGAAATAATGAAGAACCTCTCCTTGTGCTATGGGGCAAGAACGTGGGACCAACACAGTGTTTTCTTTTAAATGTCATCATCCTGCAGGAAGCGCTGGGCTCAAGGAAATACAAACTTTCTCCTGAGTTGCAACAGTTCATTACTGCAGGTTTAAAAAAAAACTAAAAAAAGAGCCAAAGTCTGAAAGCTGAGTGCAATTTAGTGGGTTATTCATATCAGCTTGTGCCTAATTATTGGCTAACCTATTTTTAAAAAATGTATGTGTAAAACAGCCCACTAAATATATTGGCATGATTTTTGTATTTGGCTGTCATTGGGCTAAGGTGTAAACCAGAACCCCTGATCATCTGCAGTTAATAAAGCTCATTTGACCCAGAATTAACAGTTCCTTTTAATTGTACTCAGGTAACTGCAGTCTGCCTACCTAAATTCTCCCTGCTGCTGACAGAGTAGATGTTTTAAAATGGGAGCTAGTTTGCAAAAGGAGATATGGAAAAGTGTATATTTATCAAAATATTAAAAAAGGAAGATATCATCCAGAATCTCTCTTAAGATTCTCTATAGTCCCAACCCCTTAATAGATAAATGTTGCTGTAATTCTGGCACTTTAACTGTTCTTCTTCTGTACATGTCTTCTATCTACTTTGCAGGAGAGCTGAAAAGCTTTCTAAATGCTTGCAAAATGTTTTAACACATTCAGATAAAAGACATTATGGGTGCAATACAAAGTTCCTTAGGTTTTTGATCAATCCTTTTACAAGTGCAAAGTACAAATGTAGGTGCTTTTAGACCTGCTCACATCAATCATCCATCTCATCACTTAGTGGTCAGTGCCACATGCTTTAAAGGAAAGTGAATGAAATCCTATAATGAATAATTATGGAATGACATGCCCGTAAGAGAAAGTCCTTCCTAGCCTCAAACAGCTGGTGGTTGGCATATGCTTTGCAAAATGAGGGTTTATGTCCCTCAATCTTTTTATCTACCAGTACCTTTGGGTGTTGTTATTCATATAAAGTACTCTGGATTCCAGGGCCGGCCCGAAGCATGTGCCACCAGTGCCCAGGCACATGGCCCCGTGGGGGGAGGGGCCCCGCGCCACCTTGGGCTAGAGACTGACAGATGCCGCCGGGTTTTGTTTTTTTCCCCACCGGGCGTCTCCGAGTCAGTCCTCATGGGGGCGGGGGGGGGCATAAACTTCCTGGGAATCCCTGGCCAGTTATACGCTGCGGAGCTGAGTTGACACAGTCAAGTTGCAGGTAAGTAACCAGCCATCCCTCATCCCCTGAAAATCCTCCCCCAAAATTCTAGCAAGTGCCAGCCGGCCTTTGGGGCCCCGCAGCAAGGCTTGGCACATGGCCCCTGAAACCCTTGGGCCAGTCCTGCTGGATTCTGCTAAGTATTTGACCGTAACATCTCCTGGCTGTGATTTCCAAAGGACACTGCAAAAGTATTTTTGTGTATAGCTAAGTCCAGAGACATTTAATTTCGTTGGGTAATGTTCTAGCAACAGGAGACAAGATAAATAAGCATGTCCAATCTACTTTCCCATAAATAGAGCCATTTAAAAAAAAATTTGCATTCTTACAGCAATCTTAGGACTTACATGTCTAACCACAAATGGTGGCCTGGTTGCAGTTTCCGGTTTACACCAAAGAGACCCCAGGCTTAGACGAGACAGCTGCTGCTGGCTTTCTCTGCAGAGCTCGCAAAAACGCTTCACAGGGCTTGCAGATGGAGAGCGGGATTGTAAGGATCTCGTAAGCCTCTTGCAGGTCTTATCCTTCTTCTTTGTTGTCTTATGTCGCGCAGGTGAAATGCTCCTTCGCCTGGGTGAGGCAGAGGCAGAGGCAGAGGCAGACCTTCGTGTCCGGGTTTTGGATCTGACCTGCTAGATACATTAATTTGTACATAAAAATATCTAACTAAACAGAAACTAACTGGCAGGAAGTCATGGGCACAAAGATATGAGTAGATTCATGCCACTCTGCTTATATTAATTTAATCTTTATGATAATTCATCATCCAGGGCTTGATCCACCAAGACAAAAAACACTCTTTTGTGTGGCACTCAGTGCACCCACGTCCAACTGGATTCCATGGGAATTGATAGCAATGAATACCTAAAATTCAGCAACTTGGATAACTGTGTCCCAACTCCAAATCTTGAGGCTCTAACTCGGTAGGAACTTGCTTGCATGAAAACTAAGTTCTGAAGAACAGTATATCTTACAAAGAAAACATCCACAGCTTGTGTCTCACTTCAGATAAAACTAAGACAATGGGTGGTAACAAACATGACAGTGGCCTGCGAGCCACTGGCACATTTGTTGGTGCCCCACCAGATGGTCACCTGGGATTGCTCCCGAGTGTGTTAGCAACGAGCCCGGGCTGTGCTCCCAGAGACTTCCATGATCACAGCCCGGGCTGCCGTCCATCCGATCGGGCCAAAGCAGGCCACAGCAGGCTATAACGTTTGCTATAGCCCGCCATGATCCAGCCCAGATCAGGTTCGACATGGTGGCCGCCATGGCTGCCCGTCATGGCAGGAAGCAGGGTGCTGGGCATAGTGTGGGGGCACACAATCATGTGGCTCCCTGCCCTACCCAGCAGCCAAGCCACCAGCACGTTTGTTGTGCCACCGGACCCTGTCAGGACCTCGTTAACACCCAATGTTGGTGGGCTGGAGGAACCAAGTAGAACTGTGGCCCAACAGTACACAAGATGAAATACTTATAGGGGCAAAAGCAAAGCATTCAAAGTCCAGGAGTTTGCTTCATAACAGAACTCTTGATTAGTTCAAGTCTTGCCATTTTGAGAAGATGATAAAAGATTCATTCTTCTGATTGCTTTCCTCAGCAACATACTTTTGGATGACAACAATCAAGTAATGAGGCCACACAGGATAGCAGACAGAAAATCAGTGTGCATCAGGAATCTAGATATAATTGTGATTGGTGCAGTGTTGCATATGAGGTTTAGTCAAGCATAATGTTTCCACCCTTGTTTGTGTTCTAAAATACGTACATGAAGCCATCTTTTGGACTGAAGTGGAAGCTCAGTAATAGTTGTTCTCGTAGAAAACTCAAGTTTTGGTGCAATTCCCTTCAAATGGTAAAAATCAACAAGTGAAATTGGTTAAAAGACAAAACAAAACACCAAGGTCACTGTTAAGGCTACAGCTGTTTATTAGTAACTATTAATGACTAGTGCCTCTAATTCATTAACACTGCTATTTCCTCAGGGGTCTTAACTGTTGTTTCAGAATCAAAAGGGATTATACAAAATATTAAAACAAAAGGAGCCCTAGGATTTACAACTGGCAGCAAAATGAGTCTGTCTTTACAATGCAGCAGCAGAAAAAGAAAACAATGAGATTTGGGACAGTGTTTGCAGTTAATCTGATGCTGAGCAAGAAGGTAATAGTTCATCCCTGTCAGCCTAACCTTTGCACACTATGGAGAGACAGCGAATAAGGCCAAAAATGGGGAAAGGAGAATTGATAACCTACCTTAGGTGAATTCCTTTCTCTCATACACTCTGCATACTCCTCCCCTGTTGGGTAGTTCTACCATTGACCGATAGGAGGCAGATGACTAATTTTTTTCTGCGCCTGCGTCACTGCAACTAGCCAGCCGCTTCTCAGTTCGTCCCACAGCTGACAAGACCATGCCCACCAGCCGGTGAAACACTAGAAGTAATAATTGTTAATAACTCTCCCCCCAAAAAAACTAGACAATCAACCCGACAAAAACGGTTCTAACTATGTACAAATTGTTCCGAGGTACTGGTCCCCAAAACCTCCCCGCTACTCAATCTGCTGCATGGCAGGGAGGGTCAGAGGAGTATGCAGAGTGTATGAGAGAAAGGAATTCACCTACGGTAGGTTACCAATTCTCCTTTCTCCACATACCTTTGCATCCTCCTCCTGTTGGGATGTACCCAAGCCTCCTGACAACAATCTTAAGGGTGGGAGCCAGCAGCACTGGGAGGTTCCAGTACCGCCTGCAACACCCTTCTGCCAAAGGCAGCCTCAGCCGACTGTAGCACATTGATTTTGTAGTGCCTCCTGAAAGTGTGGATCGAGGCCCAGGTAGCAGCTCTGCAAATTTCTTCATAAGAGGCCCTTGCCTTAAAGGCATAGAACGTGGCCGCCGAACGTACAGAATGGGCCCAAATCGGGAGGGGGGGGAATCCTACCCCTCACCCTGTACACTTCTATAATTGCTTGCTTGACCCACTTGGAGATCAGGGTCTTAGTGGCCTTGCTTCCCATACTCCCCATTCTAATGTTGACAAAAAGTGTTGCAGACTGCCTGAAACTCTTGGTTCTATTTAAATAGACCTTCAGGGCCCGGCGCACATCCAGACCCTTTCCCTGGGGTGCACTGGATTGGGGCAAAAAGAGGGTAACACTACTTCCTGAGATCTATGGAACCACAAATTAACTTTTGGTAAAAAGGCCTGATCTAATCTTAAGGTGACTGAATCTCTCTGGAAAATGCAGAAATTGTCCTCCATAGATAGGGCTCCGAGCTCAGAAACTCGTCTTGCCGATGTTACTGCCACCAGGAAGATGACCTTCAGAGTCAAAAAATATGAGGAGACATGCTTCAGTGGCTCGAAGGGGGGTCTGGTCAGAGCCTCCAGCACTAAGTTGAGGTCCCAAGAGTGGACTCTATGCACTACTGGGGGCGAGGTCATTCTGGCTGCTCATAGAAACCTCCTAACATTCCTGTGGGAGGAAATCACTCTGTTTGCTACGGCCCTGAGGACTGAGTCTATAGCCGCTGCCTGTCTGGCTAGTGTGTTAGCCCTGAGACCCTTATCTAGCCCTTGTTGCAAGAAGTCTAGCACCTGAGACACCCCCGCCTTAACGGGGTCCTGCTCCTGCTGGATACACCCGGTAGCGAAGGTTTTCCATGTGGCACTATAGCTTCTTCTAGTGGCAGCTCTTCTTGACAGTTGGATAGTAGAGAGGACCGCCTCCGAGTACCCCCTCGCCCTCAACGCTGAGCGTTCAAGCGCCATGCTGTTAGTTGTAATGCTTGGATCTCTGAGGAGTAGACTGGGCCCTGGGAGAGCAACGTCGGCAGTAGTGGCAATCGGTGGTACCGAGACTGACTGAGTTCTGTCAGCTCAGAAAACCACGGCCTCCTGGGCCACCATGGTGCTATCAATATTAGGCATGCCTGCTCCCTGACCGCCTTGGTTATTGTTCTCTGGATCAGGGGAAAAGGAGGGAAGGCGTACAGAAGACCTCTGGGCCAGGGACAGTTTAGGGCATTGATCTCCTCTGCATCAGTGCAGCGTACTCGTCTGAAGAATAAGGGAAGCTGGGCGTTGTCCTTCGATGCGAAGAGGTCCATTAGCAGTAGGCCGAACCACTCTACTACCTGTGGAACACAGATCTGTCCAACATCCACTCGTGTGGCTCCAAAGTCTGGCAGCTCAGCCAGTCGGCCCTCTGATGTGCAGGGTCTTTATTGAATTCAAGTGGATCTGGGCCCACGAGAAGAGTCTCACCGCTTCCAGGTGCCATTGCAGCGATCGTGACCCCCCCGGTGGTTGAGATAGGCCTTTGCCGTCACATTGTCTGTATACACCAGGATGTGCCGTGAGGAAAACGTCGGGGCCAGCTGCTTGAGAGCAAGGCGAATGGCTTTCAATTCGAGAAGATTGATCTTCTTGCCCGCATCCCTCTGAGTCCAGATACCCTGGGCTGAATGAGCTCCTGAATGGCCTCCCCATTCCTGGAGGTTGGCATCCGTTGTTACTACTGTCCTTGTTGGTTTTGTAAGGGGAATGCCTTCCTGGAGCGTCTCTGGCCTTAATCACCAGGACATTGAGGCCTTTAGGCTTTGCGGGATGGGAACCCAGGGGTTGAGCTCCAGCGTAAGCTCTCTTTGAAAACCCCTGAGCTGCCTCTGCAAGGGACGAAGGTGGAAACGTCCCCAAGTCACCTGTCTGATGCAGGAAATCAGTAGACGCAGTAATCTTGCTAGTTGCTTGAGTCTCATGCGTCGTCGTAGTCTCAGCTGGTGTATTAACGACCTGATCTTGTCCCGCCATTCTGGGGGAACGAACGCACGGTCTAAGGTGGTATCCACCAATATCCCTAGATGCTCCAGTCTGCGGCTCGGTGTTAGGTGACTCTTGCTGGTGTTTATCAGCAGGCCGTGTTTCTCCAAGTAGTGGATCGTGACATTCAGATGCATCTGAGCTCTGGACATGGAGTTGGCCCTGATTAGCAGGTCGTCCAGGTAAGCATAAATGTGTATTCCCTTGCTGCAAAGGTTGGCAACGAGCGGAACTAAGATCTTCGTGAAGACTCTGGGAGCAGACGACAGACCGAAGGGCAGAGCTCTGAACTGCCAGTACTCTCCATTGTATGAGAACCTGAGCCATTTCTTGTGTGGCTCCCAGATTGGCATGTGCAGATAGGCTTCCCTGAGGTCCAGAGATGCCATCTAGTCGTTCTTTTGCAGGCTCTGGCAGATTGACACCGCTGTCTCCATCTTGAACCTCCTTCTCTTCACATATTTGTTCAGGGTTTTAAGATCTAACACAACTCTCAATTTTCCCTGCTTCTTGGTGACTAGAAACAGGATGGAATAAATGCCGGAGAAATGTTCCGGCATGGGGACTTGTACCACTGCCTGAATCTTTGCCAATCTCTGGATTTCTCCTGCAATGGCACTGTGTTTTGCGAGGTCTTTTGGCACTGGAGAGGCCAGGAATCTTGGTCTTGGAGTTCGCTCCAGATCTATCATATACCCCCTTGAGACACAAGATAGGACCCAAGAGTCTGTCACGGATTTGAGCCATGATGCCTGGAATTGTTGAAGCCTGCACCCTACCTCCCCGGAGGCACAGTCAGGTCTCCTGTTTGGATTGGTTGGCAGCAAGTCCCCTAGACCTATGCCTGTCAAATCTCCCTGTTCTGAAGCCCCTCCCTCGAAAGGAGAAGTTAGCTGAGTGGGTCCTGGAGCCCAGGAAGTGAGCCTGTCTAGACGGGCCCCCAAGCCCCCTGAATCTGAAGGGATAGCCCCCCAAAAATCCCCTTCTTGGTGTGATCTGTTGTAGGGTCTTGGGTCTATCCTTAAGGTTAGCTTCCTCCAGCAGCTTATCTCAGGAAACCCCAAAGAGCTTGGCACCCCTATAAGGGGCTGAAGTGAGGAGGTTCTTGGCTGTGGAGTCTCCCTGCCAGGTACACAGCCATACCCTACGCCTGGCTGCTATTTCATTCGCCAAAGATCTGGCAGACCAGACCAGGGCATCTATCGTAGCATCCACTAGAAAAGCGGAAGCCAAACAAATGAGGGAAGATAGTTTCTGAGCCCTCCTATCAGATATATCAGGGTCCTGAGCCTCCTGCATCCAAGACATGAGTGCCCTGGAGACATAAGAGGCCACGATATTAACTTTGAGAGAAACTGCGTTGCAGTCTACAGCTCTCCTCAGAGCCGAGTTCACGCCCCTATCTGTAGGGTCCTTAGGGTGACAATCTCCCTCAGTTGGGAACACAGTCTGACGAGCCAGCGAGGCCGCTGCTGTGTCTATTTTGGGGCCCTTAAACAGGGGCTCCTTTTTTCTAGAGAACAAATAAAGCAAATCCTGTGCCTTGTTCATCTTGAAAGATCTGTCAGGGTGCTTCCACTCCTCTAGCACCAACCTTTCAAAGGCCTTGTCTAAGGGCAGCCCCTGATCCCTGCCGTGCACAGAGGGAAGCAACTCCCTTGTTTCCTCCTCCTGTGAGTCAGAGGAGGCCTCTTTGGAGGGGGTTCTCTTTGAGTTGTAGGGTTTTTATAACCTGCCCCATAAGCTCTTCTCTGCCCTGACTGGGAAAGTGTCTGTCCCTATCTCTGGGGTCCGCAGGAGATTCTGCCCATTCCCCTTCTTCCAAGACAGACCCTGTCTCAGACTCTAATGAATCTGAGTCCGAAACTGTCAAGTCCTTATTGCTGAAGGCCTGTCTGGAACCTTCTGGCTGCTCGTCCTCCTCAGAGCCCTGAGGAGAGAGTAATAACTGGGCCCTGGCTCCCCCTGGTGGAGCCTTGCGTTTCTTGGTTGGCGCCTTGGGCTTTCCCGCCCTGAGGAGTTTCGCGCCGGCCCTGCCTGAGGAGGAAGGAGGGTCCCTTTTTCTCTTTGCTCCCGGCTTGGCCCGGGTTAGTTCCCTCAAGGAAACTAAAATCTCGCCCACGGTTTGGGCTATGGTGTTTAAGGAGGGAGCCTGCGACTCCGGAGGGCTTCTGGTAAGGGGGACGGGATCAAGCAGCACTGACCCCGTCCTGAGGCGGGGGGATCACCCAGCTGGCGCTGTTCACTAGGCGGAAATCTGCGCGGTGTCCCCCGCTCCCCAGCACAGTGCAAGGGAGCTGGCTGGGGTTTCAATATAAATCTATGGCCTAAGAGCGAAAACCCGAGACCGCGTCCAGGATCGCTGCTCCTTAAAGCCCCACCAAACTGCTTTTCTAATCCAAACTTTTTTTTTTTTTTTTTTAAAGATCTGAGGCTCCGAATGGGCGTCCTACCGGTCTCGAGGCAGAAGACGGACTGGAGAAGCGGCTGGGTAGTTCCAGTGATGCAGGCGCAGAAAAAAATTAGTCATCTGCCTCCTATCGGTCAATGGTAGAACTACCCAACAGGAGCAGGATGCAGAGGTATGTGGAGAAATATATGTAAAATACTAGCACATCACCAGAGGTCTCCCATTCTCTGATGAGTGTAAGGAAATGTAAGCAGCATTTTCTTCTGCTTGGAGGGGAGTGCAGCAATGACTACTGTTTGTTTAGCAGCCTTATTTACTAAACACCACCTTCTTAATTGGCCCACAGTGCTCCAAACAGCTCCATTCAGACAGCTGTGATAGTTGAATCAATATTTTAGTTTTCCTTTCAAGGCAGGTAAAATGATGACAAACACTGCCTGAGAGACAATTATAAGCCATAATGAACAAATACAATCTGTTAACCTTCAGTCAGCTTTGGAATGGGTATTTCTTGTGTTTCCTATCCCACCATAAAGGAGTAATGATTGTGCCACAACACAGGAAGGCCAGTTTTTTCCAGCCCTGACTAAATATCTTCAGGTGTCTTGCTGTTCAAGTCTCCAACTTGAGACACCTTAAAGGGTCCTGATTTTCAAACCACGTTGAGCCTCTACCTTCTGAAAAATCAGGTCTTTTTCTACACCTGACACTTGCCCTGCCCCATTCACTTCAATAGGGGTAGTACCCGCAGGCAGCTTGAGGATCATACCACTGGGTAGGGAGATAACTAGTCAGGGCCCGGCCCGTTCATTGGCCTGGGTTTGCAGGGGGACACAGTAGAATGCTCTGCCTATATCTTTCACATGAGTATAGTAGCAGTGCAGTGAGCACAAGTCTCTGCATACGTGAGCCTGCCCCAGGTGAGCCTGGTTGTGCCCCAGCGGGAGCCCACACCCACCCTAGCTTGCTGGTGGCAACTTCATTCCTGCTACAAGCTCTGGCTAGTGACAGAACAAGAGGGAAGGAGTTTAAGTTGCAGAAAGGTAGATTTTGGTTAGAAATTAGGAAAAACATTTCCCCTGTAAGAACAGTCGGGCAATGGATCAAGCTGCCCAGGGAGGTTGTGGAATCTTAGAAAAGCATCTCTCTGCTGCCCCTCCCCGTGCAGGTAACCATCTTTTACAAAGGGGAGCTGCCCCTGAGGGTGTGCAAGGACTGGGAAGGAGGGTGGGGTGTTGGCTCCCTGGTGCTGAGTAGGATGATACACTGAGCCAGTCACGCAAAGGCTATTCACTCACTCCATGCAGCAGTCCCACTATGTGGGGCAAGGATCTCAATGTATTTGGCATAACGTGGGGGAGAGGGATGAGTACAGTAGCAGCAGAGAGTTGCCACTGGCACCATGCTCTCACTGATCTTCCCTTCAGCCCCATGCACTTACCTTGGTCTAGGGGTGCAGCAAGCGATGGGTCCCTGGGACGGCCAGAAAACTGCTGGAAGTGCCACTGCTCCATGCTGCTGGCACTTCCAGGGGCCCATGCTGCTCCTGCCGCTGCTCCCTGGGACATACCACTGTTGCTTGCTGCACCCCTGATCTAGATAAGTGTGTTGGGCAGAGTAGCAGCAGTGGCAGGTGGTCCCAGGGAGTAGTGACAGGAGTAGCAACAGCGGCACTGATGAAGGGAAGCAGTGAGAGGAGGCAGGGCCCCATGCTTGCCTGGCTGGGAGGCAGGCTGCAGCCAGCTTCTCCCCCAATAAGTTTTTTGCCTCCCCTCCCTGGCTCTGGTCCCCATCCCTCACCTGCCTCTGCCTCCTAGTAGTGCTGATGCAGCTCTCCCCCTCAGAATGACAGTTCCTTCCAACCCTTTCTAGGAATATAAGAAAAAAAGTCCAGACGGGGCTGGAAGGGTGGGTGTTGTGAGAATGTTAGGAGCCATCTCAAAGAACCTTGTTTACAAGGTAGCAACCTTCTGTTCTTCTTCGAGTGGCTCCTCACAGGCCATTTTTACATAGCTCCGCCGGGTGGGGGATCTGTGGGCACGCTGGTGCGTGGGCGGGGCATGCACACAGCCGCACACGCATCCCCACTCAACCCCCACTCATCCACACCTACGGAGTAACCACTGTTTCCCCTGGTTGCTCCGTGCGTGGGGATGAGTGGGGGGCAAGTGGGGATGTGTGTTAGGCGGGCGCACACGTACCCCCACTCACCATGGGCACGTGCACCATGACATTCACACGGGGCTCCCCCACCCATGAACAACAGAAATCTGCATGTTCATGGGTGGGAGAGGCCCATGTAAAAAGGGCCACATTCTCACAACTGTCTTACTTATATTACCTTAGGTAGGAATTTAGGATCTAAACCAATATCTATTCTATCTTGGAAAATCTGCAAATATGGTTCTGAGATTATTCTTAATGAAGTTATTGCTAACAGGAATATTGTCTTTAAACCCGCACCCCATAACCAATTCATTTGCGCCCCCCATATAATCAATTCACGCTGCCCCAGGGGCACAAATTAAATGGTTATGGGTGGCAGGCAGCGTGAATTGATTATATGGGGGGTGGGGGCGCTAATGAACTGGTTATGGGGTGGGGGTAGCATTAATTGATTATGGGGGCACAACTGAACTGGTTATATATACACACACACACTTATATATATATATATATATATATATATATATATATAAATCTTTTCATGGCATAATGCGCTTAATAAGCTAGCTGCATTTGGGGTGCCTTGTGTGTGTGATAGCAGCACCTCTGGACTGGTCACACCGCATGCGTGCACAAGGCACAGGCGGCACCGGCAGCAAGAAGAAACAGGCCCTGAAGGCCAGGCCGGCTAAGTTCACCCCCTCCCCCAGTAAGGCAGTGGATGCAGTCAGTCTCTCTGTGCCTGCCTCACTGCCCGCCCGGCTGCCCAGTGCAGTAACCACTCCTGGGGAGTGGGGGGGAAAGCATTGGGAGGCCATGCTTGTCTATGGTTGCTCGGAGGGGTGGAGAATGGGAATCCTTCCTGTCCAGAGGGAGTAAATTTTATGTAAATTTACACATTTGCATAATTAGCTGGGACATATTTATGCAAATTAGGCCCTGAATCAAGACTTTGCACATGGCCTCACAAACCCTGGGGCTGGCCCTGAGCTGAGGCTCCCAGGGACCTGTCGCCACAAGCACCACTCCTGCTGCTCCCCCAGACCTGTCAGGCTATCATTCTCAGTAAGACCCACTCCCCACCTCAGTTTGTGGATAGCCACTGCATGTAACACAGCAGCACCAGCTACCCACCATCTGATACATGTAGCCAACCCAATATGTGTTAAGGGTTGCCCATGCTGGCAATCCTGAACATGTACCAGGTGTAACATGTACCTAGCATTTGAATTAGCAGCCAAGTCAATCTTCACAAAGGGAGTGAAGTGAGTATAATGAATATGATCAGGCCATTAATGACAATAGTGTATATCAGAAATAAACATATCTATCAACATTCAAGCAGTGAAAGAGGGAGAAACCCCACTCCTCATCCAATAAGCCCCAAACGCTCATCCAAGAAGCTCCACCCTCTCACACATGCACACACCCTGCCCAACATTCCAATTACATAAATAGGGGCAGACGCTCTCCTGCTGATCATTGCACTTAGTTTCTTGTCATTCCATCATCTCTCCATTGTCCTCTAAAGTGCTTTCCTGGGAGGCAACAAGGAAAGAGGTACCTGAAGCTAGAGTATGGGTCTTCTGGTCTCTCCTAAAAGAGGGACTTTGACCCCTGCAGGAGGGAGAGTAGGACTCAGAACCCAAAGAGGGAGTCTCCCTCCTAAATAGGGACAGTTGCGAGGTATGAATAAATGCCTTGAAATCAATGCATTTTCACCCATGTAAAAAACAGCAAGAGATCTGAATCAGCCCCAGCATACACAGGTTCTATTCAGAGCAGAGCATCAACATCACCTGCTGCTCACACAAATTCTTGTACAGGCAGATCACATCTTGTAATCCTTACTTATGTTGGTGGTTCTAATTATCTCCTTGTGTCCATTTGTGTACGGAAGCAATCAAATGGGCCAAGGACAAGGTTACAGGTTTGGCCTTCTGTTATCAGCATAAAAATTAAATTAAAATGTAGTATAAAAATACATTCAAATTAGGAACTGAGATTTCCAGACAATCAGCATTGCAGGATTTAGCAATGTCACATAAATTCTGGAGATCAGTGGTGGGACTTTTGCTTTGCAGGGACATCAGTGATTTATTCATCCAATTTTGTAATGCAACAAACCATCATGTCAAAGATATAAATGAGAGTGAGAAAAGGCCACTGAAGCTGAGCACTGTGTTAAGAGTATGTCATCAGTATATATAAAAGTGGAAATCAAGTCTATTGCAGTAAATAATGTCACAATTATAGTATCAATGCAATGTACCCTGCAGAGAATTGTAAAGACCACACGACTGCAGCCTGGAAAAACAAGATAGCTAAACTGAAAAACTGTTACACTAAATTAGCAGAAACAATCAGATGCTGCAGACACCAAATACGACTGCTGAGATAAACCTGAAATGTCACTTAGGGTGCAATCCTCCATCCATTAAAGTCAATGGCAGTTGAGCCATTGATTTCAATGAAAGGAAGACTGTGCCCTTAATCTAAAGATGACAATAAAAAGAGACCAATGAGGTTAACAAGAATACAGTAATGCAGTGCAATAGTTGTCAGTATTAGCATTAATAAGACAACATTAATCAAAGTCTGGTGGTTTTGCTGTAATAAGCTTTGCTAGCATCAGGCAGCCTCACTTTAGGTAATTAGCTCTAATGCTGCATTGTACTTTTTTCTCAGATTGAAATCTCAACATGAAGAAAAGCAATAGGCATTTCACACATTTAAATCCTTGCAAAGCCAAATACATGTTTGTAAATGAGATGCTAGCCCTTCCCCTTACAAGGTAGTTGAAAATACTTGAAAGGGAGAGGGTGCAACATAAAGTAAATCTGATCACTGCAAGCATGCTAACATGCAAAGGAAGGGACTCCTCTAGCACAACAGATATTGCGAATGTTGCAAGTGATGAGTTAGCTAAACTGACCGGATTCTTTCTGACCATCGTCCTCCATGAAAAATATGAAAATCTCATGATGGCGTGTGAGAAGTTTGGTTAATAGAAAATAAGTGAACAGAATTAGACTTATTTTGCTGAACAGCACTCATGAAGTTTAGTCTCCATACAGAGTATAAATGAGAAAGGAAGACAAGGGCACCATGAATTAAATGTGCATAGAAATTGTAACTTTCAATCAAGGCAATAGTAATTAACTTTCTTTAATTTTAACTCTAGGGAACATCATGAAACTAAGGTTAATAAAACCATTCAAGGGCTTGTTAAGCGAATATATGAAGTGCCTTAATAGTGCAAAATTATTCCTATCTTACTACAGCAGCAAACTAATAAAGCATTTTGAATTTCAATAGTGCTTGAAAACACTTAGCATGATCAACTCCAGACAATCTGCCCTTGACCTACCTAACACAGCAGATAAAATGCTACAAATGTGACTGATACATTGTCTTAGAAAATTCCATTTTGATAAAAGAAAATGGAACCACCTGCATATGTAATACTTTTTTTTTAAATCACCTTTCTGCCTGCCAAGCGTTGCGTTGATAGCAAAACATATAACATTAGGTTTATCTCAACATATATTAGTCAGACTTTTTCTGGAAAATTCAAAAGACTCAAGTGTTATAAGGTTATATGGTATAATGAAATTAGCTGTTTACATTAGGCAGAACTTGCCAATGGTGAAGATTTCCTTGATAAATGTAAATCTAAACCTGGCATTTCTTCAGAATGTAAATTTTCAATAAACAATTACGTTTTCAGCTGTTATGAAAATGAAGATAATTTTACAAACATGAAATAATTCAGTCTTTATAAAGCCCAGTTGTGTGTTTCTATTACTGCACATAGCTAATCAAGGTTGTAGTTAGGTGAAAGTAACAAGATGCCTGGTCAGTTTCATTTCTTCTACTTCAGAATCTAGTCAGTAACAGTGAAAGTGACAGAAGACACATACAGATACCTCTGGGCAGAAATAGAAGCAAGAACTGGTAGCAGATCTCTAGTACAAGGGCAGCCAAGAGGTAGATCACAATCTAATGGCTGATCACAAGCTAGTTTCCAGTAGATCACAAGACTCTCAGAGCAGACTCTCAGAGATCACCTCTGGGGAAGAGAGCAGGACCCATGCTCGAGGAGTGTCTCTGGGAAGGAGACAGACTAGGAGAGCTTCTCCAGGGCAGTAGGGAAAAGCTCTAACAGAGAGGACTCCTTTCCACTCCTGAGACCAGTTGCTGAGGTGCCCTAGAGCTGGGAGCCAGGGGGAGGGGTCCCAGCTTGGAGCCAGCAGAAGCAGCTCTGGAAGATCACCTGAGGCGGAGGCCTGGAACAAGTGGATCACCTCACTGTAAGTCTGGACAGAACATATTTAAGACAGGCCAGCACCATGCAAAGTGTTCTGAGCATGTTTCTTAGGTCGTTTTTAAATGGACCCCAGTGGGTGGGGGGGATGGGTGTTTGGCTGCGGTGGGTATAGGTGGGTGTGAGCCTGTTCCCATGGGCACACAATCATCTCCACCCACCTCCACCGATGGAGCATTGAGCACTGGATACCATTGCTCCATGGGTGGATGATGGGTGTAGTGCGGGAGCATGCACATACCCCTACCCATCCCCCATGGCATTCACACGGACACCTCCACGTAGCAAAACTACATGAAGATGGTTGGAGGTGTCTCGTGTGAAAAGGGCCTCAGTTGAAGAATGGCCCTAAGCATGTCTAAAATTAAGATCCTCACAGAGTAGCACACTGTGCCACTGTTATACTACAGCACACTGGAGGCTTTTGAATTACACATGGCAACACCATTTGTGATAACTTACTGGGAAACTAGGAGTTGTTTTCATTAGTAACTCTCTGTCCACTCCAGGATACACAGGAGTTAGTCTAGGTTCTGGAAAAAGGAAATCACGAGTATTCTCTTCATAGAACGCTAGCTCTTCCCCATCTGAAAGGGAACAAAAGGAAATATCGCGTTTTTGGTATGTTTGGTCTTTTCTGCAAAAGGTGTGCAGTTTGTTACCAGCCATTTATAGGAAACACAAGCTCTTCCTATCTCAAAGGTAAATCTTCTCAGACTTGACACATGCAGACTCTTCTTCTGCGCCACGAGAAGATTCTCTCAGCAGTGGACAAGGTTGTTGGAACATGTGTAGGCTAGCAGCGGTGTCAGAGGGAAATGGGAAGAGTGGTGCCCCCTATGGATCAGCTCTATGGTTTATATGAGGAAATGTACACTCCTTTGGGATTCAACACAAGGAGGTCACCTCACTCCACTTGGGCATATAGCCCTGATCAAAGTTGTAAATGAGGGGGATTTCATTCTAGTGGCCACTGCTATGAAAAATAAAAATACAGGCAGGAAACCCACCCATTTTGGTGGTGTAGTCACTTTCTAGTTTGTGAAAAAGGCTTCAGTAAAGTCTTACTGAGCTGAGGTCAAGGTTAAGAGCTAAGAAAGCAACTGCCTTTAAATCAAATGACTCAACGGGCCTATTTCCTTTGTTCTCTGATGGCTCTATTTCCAATTAACATCTATGGGTCAAATTTCCACTGACATCAGTCGGATCAGCACTGCATTCTGTATCTTACAAATAAAGTGGAGGAGACAGAAAAAAACGAGTCCATTTGTGCTTTCACCCGTAATGAAAGTCTTGTCTCAGCATAGCAAAACTGGACCTGAATTCTATCTTTAGCACTCAGTGACTTTGTCACAAGCACCACTGTAACCAAGCCAAGAACGTGTACCTGAGCTCTCGCATCCTCATGAATGTCGCATCCCTTGTCTCTCCCTCTGTTCCCCCTTCCCTGTCTCCCCGCCCCTGTCTTTAGATTGTAAGCTCTCAAGCAGGGGCCGTGTCTATCTTGTTTTTTGTAAAGCGCCAGGTACATCGCTGGCGCTATATAAATGCTTATAATAAAATAATAATAATAACAATAAAATAAATAATAATAATAATAATAATAATAATAATAATTCTGATATAAGAATGACTAAGTCACCTGAAAGACAAACTTTCTGGCTGTGTTGTGAAGAATTTTCAAAGTTTTGCAACATCAATAAACATGAAAAATTAAAATCTGTCCTTTGCTTTTCCAGAAAACCAATCCACATCAACCACTGGGAGGCTATAGTATTTAGCACTGAGTAAAATTCAGCATGTGTGTCCGTATGTGGAGGGCTAAATTCTGACCCCATTGACTTCCCCAGTGTTCTCACTGGGACCAAATTTTGACTCTCAGTACCCAGTACTTTACTGTTTCCAAGGATCCTAATTATTTGTCTGTATTAATTTAATTAATTCAAATTAAATGTAAAGGTTTGCAATAGTATTAAAGTCGTGTATACAGTGCTATTTGGGGGAGGGGTTGACTATAGTCACAAAATGTCAGAAAAGTAAATGGGATGTTTACCAAAGAAACTTTTGTTCTTTAACTGCGTACTTTCCTGAGCCATATTCACACACTTGGCCAGCCAACCATGGTACCTACCCCCTTGAGAACTACTGAGCCCAATATTCTACCAACTGAGAATAAATACCTGAGAATTCTAGCTGTCCTCTCTACCCCAAAAAATGATGACCCTGAGTTTGAAAGCGGAGGGGAGGGAGGGAGAGCCAGTGAGGCTTTGTGGAAGCAATACATTCAGAGACAAAGCAGCCCCTTTCCTCTGTCACATCTATGTTGTCTCCACACTGAAAGCATGTAGCTAGGAGACAGGCTGTGGAGCACCACCCAATTCATTGCTGGGTTGCCCTCTCCTGCAATTTTGTCACGAGTCTCGTGGCTTTAGGTGTTTTTTTAAACCTACATTTGCAGGGCTCATGATAAAGGCTGCAATCCTTAAAATGCTCTGTTGATGCAAGATGCATTCACTTCAGTGGGGCTTTTATTGGTGGAGTGCTTTGGGAATCAGGGAGCACATCTTGAGACCCTCAGCATTTTTTTAAAAAAGTTGCTAACCTTTATGGTTCTGGGGAAGGACATGAAAACATGCTGCAGTGCCCCTTAAAGGCTCAGGAACCAGAGGTACATTAAAAGAAACACTCCAGTGTTGTGGTTATTGTTTTTAAGCCAATCTTGTCATTCTGGAAGGCCTAATGCAGGAGTGGGGAACCTTTTTCCTCCTGGGGGCCACTTGGAAAACTATTACAAGCTCTGAGGGCCACACGGAAGTTGGGAGCAGGAGTGCTTAAGAGGTGTGCTCAAAAGGAGGTGGGTCCAGATCATGAATTTGTGCCAGGGATCTATCCCCTATCCTTGTGTGCATGCTCTCATCTCTACTCTCTTGGCCTGAGCTCAGGCTTTCAGTGCTTGGGGGTAGGAATTATATCCAAGGGCCAGATCCAGAAACTGGAAAGGGGCCTTTTTTACTGTGGGCCACATTTGGTTCCCGGGCCGGAGGTTCCCCAATCCCCACCCCCGGCCTAATGCATGATTTTGAAGACTTGGGGTTTGCAACCCTAAAGCTGTGATTAAAGCACTACCTCCCCAAATCTTGTATCTGAACTCCTATCAGATGTTTGAGAATAGCAGTTTGTGAATGTGTGAATCCCCAAAAGTAGCCTGGCAGATTTCTCAAAGGAGCACATTCACAACACGCATGCCACAGAAACTGATCCTCCCCCTGGACGAATGGGTTCTGAAATACAGCCAGGACAATCCTCCACAATCAAAATGAATGGGAGTTTTGCCATTGACTTCAAACCACCCTCAGATACAAGGATTTCAGCTGTACTCATAATTAGTGGCCCTAAAAACAAAGGCCTTTGCACTTGCACAGTCTCTGAGATGAAACTTCCAGAGCTCTAGGGGTTGTTTTTTTTCTTCACAAGTAACTTAAGTTATTTGGTTTCCAACAAGATTTAGAACCAGACTTTCAAAATAGCTCATCTCCTAAATATGAAGTTGCCACATTTATGAAAGTGCCCAGCACTTGTTTTCAATGACAGCTACTGAATGTTGGGCTCTTTTGAAAATCAAGGTTACATCATTAAGGTGCCTACATGCAAGCTAAGCTCATTAGAAAATCTGATCTTAACTCAGGAGGCTGTGCACTTTGGCCCTTAATGCTTCCCAAGTAATAGCAGCCAACTCTCAACATCTAAAGTGTGCCACCTGACTTCCCATACAGGGAAGGCTATGAGACACCATGAAAAATATAAGTTGAGAGATTTTAGACTATCAAACTGCATATAATATGAGATTGGAGCTGTCGTTTGTCCTTACAAAAGTGGGTGGAGAGTGGCTTTGCCATCAGTGCCTGCAACCTTGAGACTTAGCCAAAGTAACAGCAACCCAAAAAAAATAAATCTGCAGTGAGAGGATGTCAAAGGGAGCAAGATCCTCAGATCCTTGGCAGTTGGGTCCCTTATACTTTGATCAATTTTAGGGGTCTTCTTCAGAGTGGCCCTAGACTAGCACTGACCAAAACATTGCTCAGAGATCTTTACTAAGTAAGAAAATAAAACCTTGTCAGCCATCAGTCTTGCTGCACTAGCATGCTCACTGCTCACCCGACTCCCTATTTCAGCTGTAACAAGGACAAACAAATGCTGGCTTAACTGACAGGGGCTACATTTAGATTTGTTTCAAAAGGTGGAACAAAATCACTCCAGCCATTTTTGAGCAAGGTGAGGAGATACTCAATTCCTCGTTGAAATAAACTTAAGAACACATTTTTGCAGCACTAGAGCAAACACAGCTCAAGCTGAACTTATAACTAAGCAAAGGAATAGTCCTGGAATAAGGACTACGGCTGCTTTTAGACAAGCGGATCATGCTCTATCTTGGGGTATTTAGTTTGCGGTTTTAAAAGAATGCACAACCAGCTTTAACACGCAAAACATCTCGTCTAATCCCGGCCTGCAGGATTTTCAAAAGTGACATGAGTGGATCACACGAGCATGACCCGTTCATCTAAAAGCGGCCTAAGTTCTCTACAGTGTTTATTGGTTGTCAGAGGTTCTCCCCCCCTCCCTCCCCCCTTCACAGCTATAAATGACTCAGGGAAGATCCCAAAGGGATGGGTAAGGAGTATTGTGGTTCCTATTTTTAAGAAGGGGAACCCTGAGGATTTAGCCAATTACAGACCCATCAGTTTGCTCAATGTGATTGGGAAATTATACACCAAATATCTGCTGAGGTGACTTCAGTTTTGGGTGGATGCCAACAATATAATTAGTCAGGAGCAAGCGAGTTTCAAAAAAGGTGTTTCCACCATAGATCATATCTTTCTTCTTGACCAGGCGATCACAAAATATGTTAGAACAGACAAGAGGGCCTTATATTGCTGTTTTGTTGACCTCAGAGCAGCTTTTGATTTGAACTGCAGAGAGCACCTTTGGAAGAAACTGGAATCCACCAATATAGATACTAGGTTCCCTTTTTTGGTCATTAGTTTGCATAAGGAGACTTCTCTCCATATACGTACTACTAGCCTGGGTCATCTGTCAGCTTTAGTTAGGATGTCTCATGGCGTTCACCAGGGCTGACTTCTAGCTCCACTAGTTCTACATATCAGTATTGTGGATGCGACAAGGGACTTTTCTTTCCACCTGATTAAGGTGGGAATATTACATTTATCCACTCTCCTCTATGCAGACGACAGTGTACTTCTCTCGCATGCATTGATTGCCTAATTAATAGGTTTGTGGATTATTCGACAAATTACTGGAGCTCAATTATGCTAAAACAAAAGTCCTGATATTTGGTATGGACTCAGTAAAGCACAAGTGGAATATGAAATCGAAGACCATAGAACATGTTAAAACCTATAAGTACCTAGGTGTTACTTTCCCTCAATCAGCCTCTTGGTTACCCCAGTGTACATATATCAAGCATAATACTGTCTCTGCCACCTGCAAGGGGATACTTAGTTTTTATTACTCTCATGGGGGTAGACTCTCCCAGCTATTAAGCTCTACCGGGCTAAAGCCGTATCGCAGATGCTTTATGGAGCCACAGTCTGGGGAACTGATTTGCTGGATAAGCTGGAGGTTATTCAGAATAAGTTCCTTCGTTCTCTTCTGCATCTTCCTCAAAATACACCAGCCGTGTTACTGAGAGCGGAGTCCTCCCTTTGCCCAATTGCTACCCTGATTAAAATTAGAATTATTAAGTTTTGGCTTCAGCTTACTCTAGGTCATCATCATCATTTATTTACAGCCGCAGCCAAATCATGACTCTAGGAAATTAGGATATTTTTTCCACCTTGGCACTTAGTATGACATCTCAGGGTAACTGGACTAAGGGAGGGGTTGCATTACTCTCTCACTTGGGTTTCTCAAGGGAATATTTGCTCCCATTGGGTTTTTCTGTAGCATTTTCCAAAGTGAAGCAGCGTTTGTTAGACCAAGAGGAACAATCTGAACTTGCCTTGATACAGAACCAAAAAATAGCACCACTCTACCGAAGGTTGAATTTATCTCAAAATTCATCCTATTTGAATTTCCTCACAGTCTAGAGCTATCACCATGCATTCACCCTGGCGAGACTGGGCCAGTTTCCCTTGGTGGTAACTCAAGGAAGGTTACTGGGCACCCTCTTTGACCAAAGATGCTGTAAATTTTGTGCTGATAGACCGGTGGAAACTCTCTTTCACATCATGTTTGATTGTTCTTTTTATGATGATTTACATCAGGAACTTTTGTGTCCTTTACTATCTGTGTTGGCATCATCCTCACAACTGGATACTTTTTTGGCCCTAGTACAGGGCTGTGACCCGGTGATAACTTTACAGGTGGCAAAATTTCTGGCTACCTTGCTGAAAGCCAGTTCAGTCGTCTGTACTGATGAACAATAAACTGAATTAAACCAAAAAACTAGTGTTCATAAAAATATTTTCTTTTTTTTAAGTTAGACATTGGTTGGTCAATCACCTCTAGGAATGTTCAATGGACACCTAATTATTATGAGTGTTATCCTCACCCATTAAACTCAGTGGGTGCTGATCCACTGACTTTAATGAGGAGAGCTGCTGTACATTCTCACTGGTAGAGAGGATCTGCTCCCTAGCTGGTCTCAGAGTCTTCTGACCCCTATA
>QEPC01011191.1:4785956-4797838 GCA_003113815.1 Sphenodon punctatus | reverse complement strand
AGACCCTGCCTAGTGCCCGCTTCCGCGGAACGCGTCCTACCGGCCGAAGGCAGATGAAAAGACTGGAGGGACCGGGTAGCTCCTGGCGCGCATGCGCACAAAAGAAAATCAATCATCTGCCTCCTATCGGCCAGGAGCAGAGCTACCCAGCGGAGGAGGAGAAGGAGGTAAGAGGAGAACCAGACTTTCAAAATAGCTCATCTCCTAAATATGAAGTTGCCACATTTATGAAAGTGCCCAGCACTTGTTTTCAATGACTGCTACTGAATGTTGGGCTCTTTTGAAAATCAAGGTTACATCACTAAGGTGCCTACATGCAAGCTAAGCTCATTAGAAAATCTGATCTTAACTCAGGAGGCTGTGCACTTTGGCCCTTAATGCTTCCCAAGTAATAGCAGCCAACTCTCAACATCTAAAGTGTGCCACCTGACTTCCCATACAGGGAAGGCTATGAAACACCATGAAAAATATAGGTTGAGAGATTTTACAGACTATCAAACTGCATATAATATGAGATTTGAGCTGTCGTTTGTCCTTACAAAAGTGGGTGGAGTGGCTTTGCCATCAGTGCCTGCAACCTTGAGACTTAGCCAAAGTAACAGCAACCCAAAAAAAATAAATCTGCAGTGAGAGGATGTCAAAGGGAGCAAGATCCTCAGATCCTTGGCAGTTGGGTCCCTTATACTTTGATCAATTTTAGGGGTCTTCTTCAGAGTGGCCCTAGACTAGCACTGACCAAAACATTGCTCAGAGATCTTTACTAAGTAAGAAAATAAAACCTTGTCAGCCATCAGTCTAGCTGCACTAGCATGCTCACTGCTCACCCGACTCCCTATTTCAGCTGTAACAAGGACAAACAAATGCTGGCTTAACTGACAGGGGCTACATTTAGATTTGTTTCAAAAGGTGGAACAAAATAACTCCAGCCATTTTTGAGCAAGGTGAGGAGATACTCAATTCCTCATTGAAATAAACTTAAGAACACATTTTTGCAGCACTAGAGCAAACACAGCTCAAGCTGAACTTATAACTAAGCAAAGGAATAGTCCTGGAATAAGGACTACGGCTGCTTTTAGACAAGCGGATCATGCTCTATCTTGGGGTATTTAGTTTGCGGTTTTAAAAGAATGCACAACCAGCTTTAACACGCAAAACATCTCGTCTAATCCCGGCCTGCAGGATTTTCAAAAGTGACATGAGTGGATCACACGAGCATGACCCGTTCATCTAAAAGCGGCCTAAGTTCTCTACAGTGTTTATTGGTTGTCAGAGGTTCTCCCCCCCTCCCTCCCCCCTTCACAGCTATAAATGACTCAGGGAAGATCCCAAAGGGATGGGTAAGGAGTATTGTGGTTCCTATTTTTAAGAAGGGGAACCCTGAGGATTTAGCCAACTACAGACCCATCAGTTTGCTCAATGTGATTGGGAAATTATACACCAAATATCTGCTGAGGTGACTTCAGTTTTGGGTGGATGCCAACAATATAATTAGTCAGGAGCAAGCGAGTTTCAAAAAAGGTGTTTCCACCATAGATCATATCTTTCTTCTTGACCAGGCGATCACAAAATATGTTAGAACAGACAAGAGGGCCTTATATTGCTGTTTTGTTGACCTCAGAGCAGCTTTTGATTTGAACTGCAGAGAGCACCTTTGGAAGAAACTGGAATCCACCAATATAGATACTAGGTTCCCTTTTTTGGTCATTAGTTTGCATAAGGAGACTTCTCTCCATATACGTACTACTAGCCTGGGTCATCTGTCAGCTTTAGTTAGGATGTCTCATGGCGTTCACCAGGGCTGACTTCTAGCTCCACTAGTTCTACATATCAGTATTGTGGATGCGACAAGGGACTTTTCTTTCCACCTGATTAAGGTGGGAATATTACATTTATCCACTCTCCTCTATGCAGACGACAGTGTACTTCTCTCGCATGCATTGATTGCCTAATTAATAGGTTTGTGGATTATTCGACAAATTACTGGAGCTCAATTATGCTAAAACAAAAGTCCTGATATTTGGTATGGACTCAGTAAAGCACAAGTGGAATATGAAATCGAAGACCATAGAACATGTTAAAACCTATAAGTACCTAGGTGTTACTTTCCCTCAATCAGCCTCTTGGTTACCCCAGTGTACATATATCAAGCATAATACTGTCTCTGCCACCTGCAAGGGGATACTTAGTTTTTATTACTCTCATGGGGGTAGACTCTCCCAGCTATTAAGCTCTACCGGGCTAAAGCCGTATCGCAGATGCTTTATGGAGCCACAGTCTGGGGAACTGATTTGCTGGATAAGCTGGAGGTTATTCAGAATAAGTTCCTTCGTTCTCTTCTGCATCTTCCTCAAAATACACCAGCCGTGTTACTGAGAGCGGAGTCCTCCCTTTGCCCAATTGCTACCCTGATTAAAATTAGAATTATTAAGTTTTGGCTTCAGCTTACTCTAGGTCATCATCATCATTTATTTACAGCCGCAGCCAAATCATGACTCTAGGAAATTAGGATATTTTTTCCACCTTGGCACTTAGTATGACATCTCAGGGTAACTGGACTAAGGGAGGGGTTGCATTACTCTCTCACTTGGGTTTCTCAAGGGAATATTTGCTCCCATTGGGTTTTTCTGTAGCATTTTCCAAAGTGAAGCAGCGTTTGTTAGACCAAGAGGAACAATCTGAACTTGCCTTGATACAGAACCAAAAAATAGCACCACTCTACCGAAGGTTGAATTTATCTCAAAATTCATCCTATTTGAATTTCCTCACAGTCTAGAGCTATCACCATGCATTCACCCTGGCGAGACTGGGCCAGTTTCCCTTGGTGGTAACTCAAGGAAGGTTACTGGGCACCCTCTTTGACCAAAGATGCTGTAAATTTTGTGCTGATAGACCGGTGGAAACTCTCTTTCACATCATGTTTGATTGTTCTTTTTATGATGATTTACATCAGGAACTTTTGTGTCCTTTACTATCTGTGTTGGCATCATCCTCACAACTGGATACTTTTTTGGCCCTAGTACAGGGCTGTGACCAGGTGATAACTTTACAGGTGGCAAAATTTCTGGCTACCTTGCTGAAAGCCAGTTCAGTCGTCTGTACTGATGAACAATAAACTGAATTAAACCAAAAAACTAGTGTTCATAAAAATATTTTCTTTTTTTTAAGTTAGACATTGGTTGGTCAATCACCTCTAGGAATGTTCAATGGACACCTAATTATTATGAGTGTTATCCTCACCCATTAAACTCAGTGGGTGCTGATCCACTGACTTTAATGAGGAGAGCTGCTGTACATTCTCACTGGTAGAGAGGATCTGCTCCCTAGCTGGTCTCAGAGTCTTCTGACCCCTATATAACTTCCAGGGTCATCCACAGGCTCTTTGTCCAGAGCAACCAGGGAGTTAGGCTTCTGCTTCTGTGTTGCCTTCCCTTGCCTCTGCCTTAACCCACTGCTCTGCTTGACTCTCTCTGGTTCCTGGCCCGGCTTTGATTTCTAACCACTGATTCTGGTTATCTGATTTTTGCTTAGTCCACTGAGCTCTGATCTCCTGGCTTGGCTCTGTATGTTCCTGACTCCCCTTTTAGCTGACCCCACCTCTCCTATGGCTTGACGTTCTTCTCAGATTTACTCATCTGGCTTCTGACCCAGCTTGCCCTAGACCATGTATCTTGCCACTCCTGCTCAGCCCACACCTTGGACCAGAGCCTGACACAAACTGGGCAACTACACTCACAGCAAAAGTGCATGCAAGTATCTACATGAGAAGATCATACATGATCTCTATCTTTCTGAAGGTTTTCTATACACCAGCATTGTAATAGCAAGCATAGATTCACTTGTGTAATTTTCTTTCTCCTAGTTCAATGATTGTATGTGAAATCTGGATCTGATATTACAAGAGAAGTCACATAAGATTAGGGGGAAATCAACAGAAAGTAGGAAAAAGCCATGAAAGGAAAAATAAGAGTTTAAAATTCTGGTGACATATTATTTTCTGTCTCTGGCAAACTAGAACAGATCACCAATCATTTTCTTGTTCATTTAGTAAATAAAAATTATTGGTAACCTGAAAAGATATACAAATTATTTCCATTCCAGGACTTCAAGGAGTAGGAATACTCTGCCACCCAGTGTCCATTTATTAGAAAACCACAATAGTCAGCATAAAGCCAGCTATCATATTTGTTAAACTGAATTTTGAGTTACCATTCTCACAAAATTTAAATATCATTGGTGATACAGTGACAGACGGGAGAAAGCTGGGGGAAGGTCGAGGAGGGGGAAGCAAAAAAGACTGCACTCTGACGTTATCCTGGTAATCACTAGTCAGAAAACGTATTCTCCTTCTCACTAGAAGATGTTTAATGCATAGGCCAAGTTTGGGTGAGGGTAAGAAGGCAGATGGCTGAAACCTTCTGGAAGAAAAAATGTAGGGAGAGATGTGCAGCCCCAGTGGAATGCCCCTTTTAATCCCTCTTTTCCTAGCCGATTACCTGAAAGTTGGCTTAATTCAATCTTCGTTTCATTGCCTAAAAGAAGATAAATACATAATGTCATGATGGCTGAAGAATTACTTTACATTCAAAATATCCGGATAATAAGTCAAAGTCCATCCCCAAGCCCTGTGACTTGGCCAATTTGGCTCATCAGGTCGGCATAGCTAAGGCATGGCAGCTTCTGTGGTCTTCAGTACATGTGGGAATTGGTCCCTCTTGCTACGGAGGACAGGATGAGAGACAATGGGTACAGGCTGAAAAGAGGGAGATTTAGATTGATCACGTAAAAATTCCTTACTGCAAGGGCATTTAGGCAGTGGAACAGGCTACCTAGAGAAGTAGTGGACACTCCATCATTGGAGATTCTGGAAGAAGAGGCTGGATGAGCATATGTCTGAGATGATTTAGGTATGGCAAATCCTGTACCAAGCAGAAGGCTGTTCTCAATGGTTCTTGCAGTCCCTTCAAGCTTTATGATTTTATGAGTGTTGTGGCCAGCATTTAAGAACATAAGTAGTGCCATACTGGGTCAGGCCAATGGTCGATCAAGCCCAGCACCTGTCTTCAACAGTGGCCAATCTCAGTCACTTGGAAGGAGTACGCAACAGGTCACAATGGTGAGATCCATTCCCTGTTGTTCACTCCCAGCTCCCGACAGCAAGAGGTTACATTTCCTAAAACCTACTCAACTAATAACTGCTAATGGACCTATCCTCCACAAACCTGTCAAATCCTTTTTTAAACCCAGCTATACTACTGGCCTTGACCACATCTTCTGGCAACAAATTCCACAACTTGTGCGTTGAATGAAAAAAAATACTTTGTTTTAAATCTGCTACTTGTTAGTTTCATGGTGTATTCCCTAGTACTAGTATTATTTGAGAGGGTCAATAACCGTTCCCTATTAACTTGTTCCACACCACTCTAGATTTTATAAAATTCTATCATATCCCCTCTCAGACGTCTCTTCTCCAAGCTGAAAAGTCCTAACCCATCTAGCCTCTCTTCATAGGAGAGTTGATGTTATTCACTCCAGAGTCCAAATATTCCCAGAGTATAATAATAAAGAAAAAATATTGAAGATAATCAGGACAGACAGAGGAACAAGGGGAGAGGGAGGGAGAGAGAGAGAGAGAGACTGGATAGACCTGTGTATATATGAAATAACTACAGCATCTTCAGCTCCACGTAGAATCTGAATACTTACATTCCAGGAGCTACACCACAGCAGCAGGATCTACGGCACTTTCAAATACCTGCAGAAATGTGAAACAGAGGGTGGTCATTCTATAGAAGATAAAGGCATTTTAACAACCTAGCAATCATCAGAATAAGTGTTTTGCTATGGTCAAGAATTAGGCTCTATTCCACAGAGTGTTCCACCAACACAAGCTCCAAGACTGAAGCTGTATCGTTTTAGACGATGGTTTTAGCATAACAGGCCAAAATCAATTCATTCAACACCATTGCATTCACGGGAGTGAGGACTTCACTTGAGAGGCCTGAGCCAATGAAGTAAATGCAAAGGTCTCTGTTGTTTGCAGTGAATGCTGGATGGGCCTCGGGTGGGCTGTTTTTTTATTAGCATGCTATATGTGTATTACTATTAGATATGTGGTAAAATTCTGAAAATATTAGTTAATAAAATCCCAGATTTCACACACTCTTGCCTCTAGACCAGATTAAGAAGTGATGCTAAAGCCATGCCTACGCTGGCATTTTTCCAGGAATTTCCCCACGGTTCCACTATCACCAGTACAACTCCACTGTTAAAGATAATGGCGGAAGCATGACTAAGATCCATGTTACCACCACATTCAGGTTCTCAGTAAAAGGCAAAAACCAAGAGATTCCATCCCAGAAGGTGCTGTCAAAGTCCTGGCTGTGGACATCCTGCGATGTAAGACAAGCCTAGATACTTCAGGCAAGAAAGGAGCTAAAAGGGCAGAGGTGACACTCATTTTTTTAGGTTATGAAATAAATAAAAATAAATGTTGATTATTTAATTCCTTGCCATTGTTCCTAGCTGCGCTTTCTCAGTGCACCCTAGAAAAGGGTCCTCTTCCAACTTTTGACGGTTTACCCCTTTCACATAGCTGTGGGTAGCTATATGGCCTTTTAGGGCATGGCCCTCTTTGAGCAGAGAGAAAGCCCCCTAGACGGAGTGAGAAATCACTGGATCAAGTGAGCTACCAAGGCAAGGAGAAATCAGAATGGCTTTAAAAAGAAATTGGAATGGCTTAGCAAAATTCTGAAATCATTTTTCAGAGCATGCCAAAGCATGGCAGCCACCTTCTTGTTGTATGGCAGCAGTCACTGCGCACATGTGCAAAAGGCTTGTTTGGTTTTTTCGTTTGGTCCGATCGGAACACACAGTTCCAACGGAATCGGAACTGAGTGAAAGGCTTTGTTTCAGTGCTACGGTTTGGCTGCTGCAAGAATTTGGCTGTAGGAAAAGAACTGAGAGGGCAGACTCCCAACAAACACAAGGGTGCCACACCCTTAGGATTATAAATAAATAACGGAGCACCCCTGACTTACATACCTAAATGTAAGTAAAGGGGCAAAACAAAAAGCTTGCGTACAAGATACAGGTAGAATTTGTTCCTCTGGAGGCTAGTGGCTGAGCTGGAGGAGCTAAGGCAGAGACGTATATAAAGGCAGCTTTCAGGGATGTAGTAAACCACCTCTATTTTAGCAGCCCAGGGGCTGTTTGGAGGATGAATGTCTCCAGGAAGGGGAACATCAAATTGGAATGGTGGGAAGTGATCCTGTAGCTGAGACGTGCCTTCTAGATGATGCCATGGTATCCTTTCACACTGAGGATGCCTCCCTGGGGAAGGGGACTCCAGCTGTAGTAGGCGATTCGATTATCAGAAATGCAGAGAGTTGGGTTTGCAACGGCTGTAAAACTCACATGGTAAATTGCCCCCCCACCAGATGTGACGGTAGTGGATCTCATGTGTCGTCTAGATAGGATCTTAAAGAGTATTGGGGAACAGCTGGTTGTTGTGGTACATGTGGGCACCAGTGGCACAGGAATGTGAAGTAGGATGGCTCTGGAAGCCAAATTTAGACAGCTAGGAAGAAGACTGATCAAGAGTATGTAACGACCTTCATACAAGAAGAGTCTTGATAGATTAGGGCTCTTCAGCTAGGAGAAGAGGTGATTGAGATGATTTATGACAGAAGTTTCATGAGTGGCATGGAACAAGTAAACAGGGAGTTCTTATTTACCTTCTCAAATACTACTAGAACTAGAGGACACTCCATAAAATTAACTGGCAGTAAAAGAAAGGATTCTTTCAATCTATGCACATTTAACTTGTGGAACTTGTTGCCAGAGGATGTAGTCAAGTCCACCAGCATAGCTGGGTTTAAAAAAGGATTAGATAAGTTCTTGGAGGATAGGTCTATTACTGGCTATTAGCTAAGTAAGTTAGGGGACATAACCTCCAACTCTTAGGACCTAGGAGTGAACAGTAGAGATTGAATCACTTCATTATGGCTTGTTGGATACTTCCCTAACATGACCAAGAGTAGTCACTGTCAAGAGACAGGATACTGGGCTCAATGGAACATTGGTCCATGATTCAGTTTGGCACTTATGTTCTTATCCTGAAAATGTTTGACACTAGTGCTAACCCTGTGCACCCATGATGGTCCCAATGAAGCAAGACTCATGTCAGCACAAAGCACCGAACAACTTCAGGATCATACTGCTCATCATCTTTTAGCCAAATTCTTAGACATTTTGAGACTGTTTTCTGAATTTCTTACAGTTTGTTGACATTTCTACTGTTAGTGAAGCTTTCAGGACATACTCTTATCTCTAGGGAAACCTTTTTGGAGGAGAACAGCTCACAATGACTGCCAACACACTCTCAAGACATCTCTATCACCCCCAGGCCTAGACAGGGAAGGTCATTTTTAAATGAGCAGAGTGATTGGGGGGGGAGGGGGTCCGTGATCACCAAGTAGCACTACTGCGGAGCAACCACACAGGTGGAGTAAGTGCAGAGCCTTCAAACGGGCAGCTCCCAGTGTGGCCACCATGGCTATGGAAGCGGCCACCAAACATTTGGCTGGCCCCGCCCAGAGCATTGCAGATTTCCCAGTATTGCTCCATGCGTGGCCATGAGTGGGTGCTCTGTGGCTCACAGGAGTGTGCATTCAGCCACTCCACCTTCAGATGGGTGGTCGGCTCCGTGGCTTCTGGGTGGCCATGAGGGGTAGCATCTCATTTGAAAACACCAAAGGAGATTAAACTATATTCCTTATGAAACACTAAAAGAGAAAAAAAAATAACTATGAAGAAAGCTCTTTCAGAAAGCAGGGATGACCTAATAAAGCAGGATGAGAAGGAAATTAGGGAGAACAAGAAGTACACTACTTTTGGTACCTGCTTACTTTTGCATTAATGCTGTGTTTCCTGCAATAACTTGGAATATTGTTAGCACTGGAGAAAGTACCAAAGACCATATTAAAACCATTTTAAATCACCATTTCCCAGCATCTGGTCAACTGAGCAGATAGAGGATTCATAAATATTTTAAAATTATCCAAGCTTTCACTTGCTTTCAAGAAAATGTAGGTCGAAAGTCTGTTTTCATATTTATTCCTGGTTTTAAAATGGCACGGCCAAGACCTTCTTTTTTCATTTATTTGTGTCCCTCATTCTAATTCACTGTTGGCCTGTCAGAGAAATGGTGAGTAGGTAATATGAAAGGATAGAGATGTTTATTTTGTTTCTACAAATTAAAGTGGTGGAACTGCTATCAAATAAATCCCCAGCAAGTGGACTAGTACACTGAAGTTCTTTCCAGGGTTTTATAGGACTGCTTGACTGAAGAGTGAGCTTGGGAGAGCTCTTCAGTTAAACTACCAGACTTTGACTAAGGCTAAGATTCTGTCATGGTCATTTTTTAAAAATGTCATGACTTGGTCATGGAAGAAATGAGAAAAAGTCATGGAAAAGTCATTGATAAAAAAATGTATTCAATACTTTGCTAAAAAGTTTTGTTCGATTGTAAACTCAGGAGGAATGTGACCACCCCTGTTTAGCTATTCTTTCAGCTTTCCTTCATTTTGGAAAATCATATTATACATTGCAAGGTTCTCTTGCTTTATCGAACATCTGTCGTCTCGGAGGACATCTTTACAAGCTGAAAATGATTGTTCACAGTCTACGCTACTTACTAGGACCAACAGACATCGCACAGCAATTTCAGATAGATTTGGAAACTGGTCCTTCACGCTGCATCAGAACTCTGTTCCCTGGAATTCTGGAAGTGCCGTAATGTAGCAGGCAAGCTCAGAGGTAGCAACCTTGTTATCCTCAAAAGTGGAATATACTGTACAACATCTACAGATTTGATATCCAGGTGTTTAGCCTGAGAGGGGTCAAAAACCCTGCATGCTTTTTAAAATCTTGCAGCCGGTTGACAGAACCTTTGTTCTCCTTGCATATACACTGTTATTTTTTCATAACTATCAAGGAGAGTAAGTCTTGCAAGACTGTTGGAAGTGGTGGCACTCATGGATTTGGCCCACTCAGCAAGATCTGTCAGGTTGTCGTAAACAGTGTGTGCCTTTATTTCTGGTTTTTCATATGAGGTCCGGGTGGCCACTATCCTGGTTGAAAATTCTTCAATTGCAGCAATATCACCTTTAACTTCAGAGAACTGACACAAAGTTACAACGTCCAAAACTGAGGAACTTGTGGAACGCTGGCTTTCTTCCTCCAGGAAATCAACATAATCCTGAAGGTGTCTGCTGTGGAAGCGTACAACTGTTCCATCTTGTAATAACTGGAACTGGTGGGATAGGAGGAGATTTGCCCTACTCTAACAGAAATTGTCTGGAACGAGCCTTGCGGGACGGGCAGGCAGTAAATGTTTTAAGCCCACCCTTAGATTGTAAGTCCACCCTTAAATTGTAAACCTAGGGTAATTCCTGCAAGAGAAGCCCACCCTTAGATTGTAAACCCACCGCTAGATTGTAAGCCCAGGGTAGTTCCTGCAAGAGAGCCCCCTTAGATTGTAAACCCCCTTAGACTGTAAGCCCAGAGAACAGCAACGACCCTTTTCCCTCTAAGCCTTTGAGCATGCACAAACAGATGAAGCCAGGCAAGGGTCTGGTGACAGGAAAGGTGAGAGGAGAGGCAGATGAAGTGCTGCCGTCTACTCTTGGAAGCCTTTTGAAGAACTGGCCTGGCCTGGCCTGGCCTGGCCTGGCCTGGCCTGGCCTGGCCACGCCACGCCACGCCACCCCCCCCTTCCCGGTCATACGCTGCGTCAGCACGGTACACCACACACTAAACTGCGCCCTCTGTCCATAACATGAGAAGGGCTTTCCTCTTGTCGGGTTCTGGCGGCTGGCCAAGGGGAAGGGTTTTCATGCCTTCACAGCTCGTCTGGGCACAATTTCCTGAGCAGAGGCGGCTGTTGGCTACTGCAGAAGGTAAAATCATTAAATTCAGGGGGAGACACAGGAAACCAATGAACGTCATGGCGGGGGCAAAAAATCACCAAAACCATGACCCCCATGAAAAAATTGTAGCCCTAACCATGACCTATCTACTACTTATTCCAGGGTAATCTCATTCAAGACCAGAGGTCTTCAGTGGTAGCATTCCGGAGTAAGTGATTGGTGGATTGTGGCCATAATTGTCAAATGTCAAGAATACAATGCCTCACACACAAGCGTTTACACCTGACTAATGGGAGATTGTACAAGAATGTAAATTTGTACAAGAACGTACCCCTGGCTAACAGGTATAAAATGTGTAAACTCCTTCCTCAAGCCCAAAACACATAAACAATATAAATCACCTTTTCAAACCACATCTTCTCATGAAATAAGAGCGGGAAAATTGGAGGATGGCATTCTGTCTCCTTGTATTGGCCCAGGATGCAGACACTGAGGAAAACATCATTCTTCTCAGGCAGGAAAACACCAGGGCAAGTAATCTTATGGAACAAAGAATTAGATTTGCTTTAGTCAACCTTTCCCACACTGCCCCAACAATGTGAAAAACAACATGGAACAACTACTTGAGTTTGAAAAGTAGTTGAGTATCTAATACTTTTGGCTTTTCAATCAAAGCTGTTTGGGATCCAGTTCGACTCTCAATTTCACCAAAGCAGTAACCAATTTGTGTTAATAAAGGCAGGATTGGGATGGGATTCTGAAAAGCACCCAGGGGCGGATTGGCCATTGAATGCACCGGGAGGATTCCCGGTGGGCCGGGCCGGGCTGGGGGCCGGTCATGCTGTCTTTTTAAAAATTATTCTTAACAAACAAACCCAAAACATTGTTGGTCCTGACCCCTGTAGGGTTGGGTTGTGTTGGAGGGGAGGGGGAGGGCTTACCTGACTCTCCCTC
>QEPC01011191.1:4738209-4783134 GCA_003113815.1 Sphenodon punctatus | reverse complement strand
CAGCGGCAGTCTCCCCCCTGCCATCCCCCCATAACCTCCCGCTCACCCCTGCCAGGCTGCTGAGGATCTGAGTCTGGGGACTCAGCTCCGATAGGCCCCAAATCTGGTACACTCTGCCCACCCCAAGCCACACCCCCAAGCCACGCCCCCTTAGCCCATTTCCGGCGCGCCGGCGGCATATTTTCCCGGGCCACTTTTATTTCCCAATCCGCCCCTGAAAGCACCTGTATGATTTAGGAACACAAATCAGTGGGATTTGTGTACCTAAGTCACATGGGCAAAAGCCAATCAATCAAATGCCCTGGGTAAAAGAAATTCAAGAAGCACACCCTTTCTCCCCTCCCCTGCCTGCAATGTTGGACATGCTTCTGCAGTGTATTTTATCTAGGATTTTTAAAGTTATTTTTCCTTTTTATAATATGAGCAACATTGTCCTTTGTAAGAATCAATATGGTCAAAAGAACATAGACACTTTGCACAGCTTCAGATATAAATCAGCAGTCCAGACATTTGATTCTTTTCACTGGATTATAATATAGACATCCTGATCAGGACTGCAAACTGACTGTGAAATGCTAACGGAGATTAGACAGGCTACTAAAATTGGAAACACAGTAATAATGGATGATTCCAATTACCGTGATATTGACTGGGTGAATGTCTCCTATGGGTGTGATGCGGAGGAAAAAATTCTAAATTTTTATTTATTTATTTAAAACTTATATCCTGCCCCTCCTGCCCAAAGGCAGCTCAGGGCGGCAAACAACACACACACAAAATCAACAATAAAACATTTTAAAATAAATCAACAAATTTTAAAACAAATCATAAAACTCACCCTCCCTCCCAAACTCTACCCCAACCCACCCCCTCGCCAAAAGCCTGGCGGAACAGCCAGTTCTTACACAAACATCAAAACGACAGGAGGGTGGGGGCCAACCAAGCCTCCTCCAGGAGTGAATTCCACAGCACAGGTCAGCCACCGAAAAAGATCTCACATCAGTGGCCACCCGTCTCATCCGGGGAACCTCCAAAAAGGCCCCCACGGACGATCTCAGGGGTCGCACAAGCAAATGGGGAGTGAGGCGATCCCGCAAAAATAACAGGGCCCAGGCCGTGAAGGGCTTTGAAGGTCAAAACCAGCACCTTGAACCTAGTCCAGTGCTTTATAGGCAGCCCGTGCAGAGCCCAAAGCACAGGTGTCATGTGTTCCCTGCGACCCACCCCAGTAAGGAGATGGGGCATTCTGCACCAGCTGCAGCCTCCGGACCAGCTTCTTGGGCAGCCCCATGTAGAGCGCGTTGCAGTAATCCAGCCTCAAGGTGATGAAGGCATGGATGACGAAGTCAGAGTCTGAGAGATACAGCCAAAGCCAGACAAGATGTAACTGCCGAAACACACTCCCTGCCACGGCCACAACCTGAGATTCCAGGCTGAGCCGTGAACCGAGGAGCACACCCAGACTCCGTACCTGTGAGACCATGGAAGGGCAACACCCCCCACAAGACGAGATTCAACCACTCCCAGGCCCCCCAGGCCCTCATCCACCAACATCACCTCAGTCTTGTCAGGATTCAGCTGCAGATGGCTCAACCTCATCCAAGCCCCCACAGCCGACAGGCACTAGGAAAATAAAGAGACTGCATGGCCTGGGTGGATGGAAAAAGAGAGGTAGAGCTGAGTGTGACACTGCATGCCCTAAAGTCCTCTCACAATCTCCCCTAACGGCTGCATATAGACATTAAACAAGAGCGGGGACAGACTGGCACCCTGCGGGACTCCACACATGAGGTCCCGGGGGGAAGACGTACACTCCCCCAAGACCACCCAGTGAGTTCTCCCGGCCAGGAACAAACGAAACCAGTCCAAGACCATCCCGCCAATCCCGGCACGGTCCCACAGGCGAATCACCAACACCTCATGATCGACTGTGTCGAACGCAGCCGAAAGGTCTAGCAGGACCAGTAAGGTCTGACGACCCTGATCCAATGCCAGACGGAGATTGTCAACCAAGGCCACCAATGCCGTCTCCGTACCATACCCAGGCTGAAACCCGGACTGATAGGGGTGCGGTCCAGGTGTTCTTGGAGCTGCCGCGCCACAGCCCGTTCAATAACCTTTCCTAAAAAGGGAAGGTGAGAGACCGGCCAATAACTGGCAGGAGCATCAGTGTCAAGAGATGGTTTCTTGAGCAGCGGCCTAACCACAGCCTCCTTCAGGCATTCAGGCATCCTGCCCTCCCGAAGGGAGGCACTAACCACCCCAGCCAGCAACGGCCATAATGTTTCCTGGCTGGCTTTCACCAGCCAGGACGGGTAAGGATCTTGTTCACAAGTGACTGCTTCTTGGAGCAGCTGGTCCGGAAACCTATGAGAGGAGGAGCTATTTTGGATCTAGTCTTAAGTGGAGGACTGTGGAGCTCAGAACCTGGTGCAAGGGGTAACAGTGGTAGAGCCACTTGGTAATAGTGATCATAACATAATCAAATCTGACATAGCTATAAGAGGGAAATTGACAAAAAAAACTACTGCAGTAACATTTAACTTTAAAAGGGAGAACTATGCAAAAATAAAGAAACTAGTTAGAGGGAAACTAAAAGGAGCAGTTGTGAGGGTTAAATGCATGCAAGAGGCATGGAGATTATTTAAAAACACCATCTTGCATGCGCAGATTAAATGTATTCCACAAATAAAAAAAAGGTAGCAAGAGGTCCAAACGTCTGCCAGTGTGGCTAAATGGGGAGGTGAAGGAGACTATTAGAGCCAAAAAGGGATCCTTTAAAAATAGAAAGCTAGTCCAAATGAAGAGAATAGGAAAGAGCATAACAATTGCCAAATTAGATGTAAAACGTTAATAAGACAGATCAAACAGGAATTTGAGGAGTGACTAGTTAAAGACGAAAAAAATAAAAATAAAAACTTTTTCCAAGTACATCAAAAGCAAGAAGCCTGCTAGAGAGTCGGTTGGACCTCTAGATGAAGACGGGGTGAACGAACACTCAGGGAAGATAAAGACATTGCAGAGAAGCTGAATGGATTCTTTGCTTCGGTCTTCACCGCTGAGGATGTTGGGGAGATACCCACGCCGGACCAAGTGTTTGTAGGTGAAGAATCAGAAGAACTGTCACAAATAAGTGTGACTTTGGAGGAGGTTCTACACAGTAACTAAATAGACAGAAACTAAATCGAAACTAAATACTAACAAATCACCATGACAAGACAGTATTTATCCCAGAGATCTGAAGAAACTCAGATATGAAGCTGCAGACTTACTATTGGTAATTTGTAACCTATTGCTAAAATCTGCCACTGTATCAGAGGATTGGAGGGTAGCAAATGTAACACCAATATTTAAAAAGGGCTCCAAAGGTGATCATGGAAATTACAGACCACTGAGCCCGACATTGGCGTCAAACAAACTGGTGGAAACAGTTGTTAAGAACAGAATTACTGAGCACACGGATAAACATGGCTTAATGGGGAAGAGTCAAGATGGATTTAGGAAAGGGAAGTCATGCCTCACAATCTATTGAAATTTTTGAGGGTGTAAATAAGCATGTGGATAAGGTGAGCCAGTCGATATAGGTCCTTTTTACATGGGGCATTGTGCAGGGGGGTGGGGTCTGTGTGTGCTGCAGTCTGTGTGCACTGCATGGGGGGGGAGGGTGTAGTCGGGTGCACACCCACCCCCAAGCATTCCCACTGATGAAGGCACCACCTTTTTTCTGGTGCCTCCGTGTGTGGGGATGCGTGTGCACGGGAGTGTGCACACCCATCCCCATGGGATTTACACCAGCGGCACCCACGTATGAACACCCAGATTTCTGGGTGTTTGTGTGTGGGTGCCGCCCGTGTAAAAAGGGCCATAGCGTACCTGGACTTTCAGAAGGCGTTTGAGAAGGTCCCTCATGAGAGACTCTTCAGGAAATTAAAGAGTGATGGGATAAAAGGCAGTGTCCTACTATGGATCAGCAACTCGTTAAAAGATAGGAAGCAACGGTAGAACTAAATGGTTAGTTTTCACAGTGGAGAGAAGTAATTTGTGGAGTGCCCCAGCAATCTGTACTGGGATGGGTGTTTTTTAATGATATGGAGAAGGGAGTAAAGAGTGTGGTAAGGTGATCAGATTTGCAGATGACACAAAATTATTCAAGGTAGTTAAAACCTGAGCACACTGTGAAGAATTGCAGGAGGATCTTGCAAGACTGGGTGACTGGCATCCAAACTGATGCACATAGGGAAAAATAACCCAAACTATGGCCCTTTTCAGATGGGCTGCAATGCATGGGGGGGGGGCAGCGTAGTGGGTGTGCACCACGTGGGCGGTCATCACACGGACACACACCCATCTCCACCCACAGTCAACAATTACATGCACGGAACCATCCCCGTTTTGGCCAATGGCTCCATGCATGAGCGATGGGTGGAGCGCAGGAGCACACAAGCACCTCCACCCACCCACCACAGCAGTCACACGGGCGCCCTCCACTCATTCCCACACGTTGGCATGGGGGGGGGGGGCATCTCGTGTGAAATGGGCCTATATGTATAAAATGCTGGGTTCTAAATTAGGAGTTGCCACTCAGGAAAAGGATCTTGTAGACATGGACAATACACTGAAATCCTCAATTCAATGTGCAGCGACAGTAAAAAAAACAGAATGTTAGGAATAATTCAGAAAGGGATAGAGAATAAAACTTCTATATCATAATGCCTCTATATAGAGCTATGGTACAACCGCACCTGGAGTACTGCGTGCCGTTCTAGTCATCCCTTCTCAAAAAAGACATAGTAGTAAAAGGGCAACAAAAATCATCAAGAGTATGGAATGGCTCCTGTATAAAGAGAGGGCTGATAGGTTGGGGCTCTTCAGCCTGAGGAAGAGATATGACAGAAATTTATAAAATCATGACTGGTGTGGAACGTGTAAATAGGGAAAGGTTATTTACCCTCTCTAAAAGTACTAGAACAAGGGGACATGCCATGAATACTGTTGCAACTGGAGACCACCACTTCATTTGTTACTTTTTTTCAGAATACCTTCATAAAGTACTAATCCTTTTGTCTGATTCACAACAACAGATTTCATTCATCAATTCATGTACCTTCTAACTTCCAACATACTAGTACTGAACACCACAGTATCTAGGGCTAAATTCTGCAATCCTTACTCCAGCAAAATCTCTCTTGAACATTATGTAAGAATGCAAGACTGGGCCCCAAGATATATTTAGGTTTGTATACTATAAACGTACTTGAGAGTTGTGCATTTTCTGACTTCATATTTATATCCTTTTATTTTTAATTGTACAGCTCCCGCAGACCTTGTTCACACAAAACAAAAACCCTGAGATAACTTCATGAAACCAAGATTATATCCCTATTTTAACCTTTCCCACGCATCACTCTTTCAAGGCAGCAAAGTTATATCCCTCACCACGCATTCACCTATGCAGCCCTACAATATGCTGGCAGTTCCAGAAGTGTTCTTACTGAGTAAAACAGCACTAGCTGTAAACTCCCCTGTTCTTACCCTGGAGTAAAATGCCTAGTTACCCCATGGTAAACTTGTTAACATGAAAAGCTTAGGCTGGGACAAACTGTAGGCGAGAGCTCCTCAAAGCTATGCCTAAAAATGGAGAGCTGTGTAGTCTGTTCAGTTATTCTGACTGTGTGAACATGCCCATAGACTTTAACAGGTTTCTAAACCAAATCTAAAATCTTTTAATGACACCTAGAGGATGCAATTGAAAGGCTGGTGAAAACTTAATATACATCTGCTGCTGCTGAACCTTGAAGAGTTACCACGGTCAGCAGCAGAGGCTACATTCACATCAGATTTTTCTCTTACTTCTTCAGTTTCTTATGTGAAACTGGAATCACGATTTTCAAATTCTCTCTCCCATTTTAAAAGTTATTCCTATTGTTGTAGGCGCTGAAAGTTACTCTATAATGCTGCACACCTCTGTACTGACAGCAGGATAAATCCATTGACACAGTATGAAAAATGTGCTTGAGGGAATTAGCATAATTGGTCAATCTTGGTTTTGAAGTTAACATTTTTGGAGTAAAAGCACATTACACCCTGTGCATCCTGCAACTTAACCTTTTCACATATTAAAACAAAAAAACCCAGCAGGGCAAAGGGATTTTTGTGGATTTAGTGTCATGTGAATAAAGACTATTCTCCAACTAGGTGGAGCCTGACATTTTCCACACAGCCTGTTTTTACGTGTTCTCCTATATCGCACTTCTGCATTATTCCTAAAGTACAGGGATAGTATACACAATAGAACAGAGTCATATCACATGGGATATGGCTCTTATGAGGTAAAACCACATCCACTGTCCAAGGCAGCAAAGTGCTGCTCTTATTAGGTAAAACCACACCGACCCTTCAGGGCAGCAAAGTGCTGCTCTTCCAGGGTCTGTATTATTCAGTAAAATGGAAAAGGTGGGTCCCGCAGCCTGTCCATTATCCACTGAATTCTAGCTAGACAAAAGGCTTCTGACCCCCTCCCCTTCCTCGTGCCCCAGTTGCCCCTCACCGCATGGATCTGCAGCTCTACCACCGCCTTCAGTGGCATCTCTTTCCTCTGCCAGGGCCGGGAGCTGTGAGGGGCTCTCCCTGGCTACACCCCGCCGTCTCTACAGCTGCTGCCCTGCCCAGAGGGAAGCGTCGCGCGTTGCCGTGGAGACACAACCGTTCCAACATTCCACCTCCCGAACTTGGAGGCTGCAGGGTAGTTCGCGCCCCATGGAGAGCGGGGGGTAGCCAAGCGCACTAAGGGAGACTATCAGGGAGAAGAGAGGTCGGTGGGGTATCCGGCTACCACAAGCCAGGCTTGAGGGGCAGCTAGCGAAATGGGCGCATGCCCTGCTGTCGTGTGCACAGGGCCATGCATGTCCTGGGTGCTTGCGACTGACTTGGGGGTACACGGCTGTGCATGTACCAGGCCCGTAGCTAGAACATGGGGGGGGGGGGCGGAGTGGTCGCAGCCTGCATGACCAGGGACATAATTCTTTTCAGACTAAGCAACTGAGGGGAGAGGAACCAGCAACAACTTATTTCTACAGAGACAGCAACAACAAACAATGGGGGAGGGTATTGCCCCTGAGCTATGGGCCTAGCATGTGCCAGGCTGCTGGGCAAGGGTCTCCCCTTCCCCCAGTACGGGCCCACGTAAGTGCAGGGATCGGGATCTGCGAGCATAGATACGCTTTGCTCCTAACCGCCCTGCTCTGACCCGCGGCGCCTCTTCTCCGCAAGTTTGCGAGCACCGTTCCTGGCGTCGGGAGGCCGGCGACCCCCGCAACACGTGCTAAGGGGGGGGAGGGAAGAGGAGGAATGTCTGCACGCGCGCCCGGTCCCATTCGCTGCGTCGGAGTCAGCGCTTTGGCTTAGCAGCGCCCCTCGCCCTAGTGCAGTTGCGAGAACAGAAAATCTGCACGCAGGCTTGATGGTCAGTTTATACCCAGATGGACTGGGGTAAGCGAGCTCCCACGCCTGCTCCGTTAGCAGCGCATGGGAGCCTGACCCAGGGAACCTCATCAAGCCCCGCCCCTCCTCCTAGCAACCGGTGGGCACAAGCCCCGCCCCTTCCCTCGCGTGACGTCAGAAACCCTAGGTTGGGGCCGCGCGCGCGGTGAAATCACAAGTAGGGGACGCTGTGTTGCCGGAAGTAGTTCGCGGTCTCCTTTCCGGTGAGATCCATAACGGTCCCGGGTAGCAGCAAAAGTCGGTGCTGGAGGATCCGATTCGGAGCCGTGTTTGTCCTGGCGGGGATGGCGCTGTGGCCACCGCGCTCTCGGGATCCCCGCCCAGGGGAAGAAGAGGAGCAAGGGCTACCCTCAGCGCCGCGCGCACAGGTACCCATTCCTCCCCCGCGCGTAGGTACCGGTCCCCTCAAACAGTGGCGCTCCCGGGCTGGGTGCGCAGGTACCGTACGACCTCGTATAGCAGCGCGATCTCTCCCCCAGTACCGTGTCTTTGGTACCGTATCCTTTCGTATAGTAGCACCTACCTGTCCTCCCCACCCCCTGCTTGTGTCGGCTTAGGGTAGGCTGTTCCCATTTCCTTCCTGTAGCATCCTTTGCTCTCATACGGTCGGGCTGGGGAGGATTCTTCTCCAGCACTGCCCTGCGAGAGAGCAGGATGTTACGGGGAGGAGAAGATGCCCATCCCCAAGTGTCTAATCATGTTGTGGGGGAGCAGCCCCTTTCCCTAGGGACAGTGACAGTAGGGCTGTCTCTGCTGGCCAGACTTTTTGCACCTATCCCTTCACCCGCCCTTTCGGGGCTTCCCTCCCTGTGGGTCCTTTTCTTCTCGAGAGAGGGAAGCCTGAGTTTCTGCTTTGCAGTGCTAGCCCCTTGTTGGTCCTGGTTCCATGGTAAATTTTACTAAGGGTGTTAACAAACAAAGCAATAGCCCATTGGCCTGTGCATCCCCCACTCACGTGTTTAGCGTGTACAGACTAATAAACACTCAGCTCCCGGCATGAATTCCTTGTGCCCCCATGGGCAGGTATTCCTCCCCGCCCACCAGCCCCCTCTTTCCAGTATCCTGCACCCTGTCATGACTTGGAAGAAGCCACACCAGCTGTTTGTTTATGACTCTGGGAGGCTCTGTCCTCCAGAACTCTACAGCAGCAGCCAGCCCGTTGGTGTCTCCCCCACCTTGGTCTGCTTTCAGCCTAGCCGCTCCCTCCATGTCTTTTCTGTCTTGCCTTGACCACGCCCCATCTCCTGTCTGTCTTGTCTGTACCCTGCCTTCTAGCTTTCTGATTGGTTCCCAGCAGGTATAAAAGGCATCCTGGGAGCCCAACAGGAAGCTGGTGAAACATCACCCTTACTCTTTGTTCAAGCCCTACATTTGCTCTCGTGCCTTGTTCCCCTCTAGCTCCTTGTCTGCGTTCCCCTGTAGTTGTGCCTTGTTTTCCTTGCTCTCTCATTTCCCCTCCTGGTCTTGGTCTCATGCCCCACCCCACCCCCATCCTTTGGATTGACTTTCTTCTTTGGCTCTGGTTTTTTGCTTTGGTCCTTATCTCTCCCTCTCTTCCTTGCCCCTGTTTGTTTGTTTGGATTTCTACCCCACCCTATCCCCAAAGGCCTTCCCACCCAATTTTCAGCCATCTGCCCAAAGGGAAACAGGAATTGAGTACCTGATGTATGTGACTGCTGGAGCAGTTTGATGTTTGTTTATTTAATCAAATTTTCCACAAGGGCTAGGGCGACTTACAATAATAAAACAACAACAAAAATTCATATGGATTTGGTGAAAAGCGCTCCTGGCCACTACCGCACCCTGACAATCCAGGCACAGTCAGGGGTGCAGAACTACTCCAAGGCTGTCAACCTGATTGACCATAGGGGCTGGACCCCATCAGTGACAAGTGTCCCAACCCTCTCAAGTCATGGGACCGGCCAACCATCATCACTTCAGTCTTGTCAGGATTCAGCTTTCAATCGGCTCACCCTCATCTGGTCCCTGACAGCAGCCAGGATTCCGCTTCGGTCAGCTCACCCTCATCCATTCCCTGACAGCAGCTCGGCATCAGGTACGCACTGAGACTGCAGGACCTGGGTCACTGTTACAGGGGTAGGGAAATCAGATGCACACACGTTCACCCTGCCACTAGGGAGCGAGGTCAGAGCAAGGAGCGACCAGAGACGAATGCCCGTCAGGATAGTGTTTGGGCTCTCACCTCTAATTAAAGAGAACGAGCCCCTATCATCATAGGGCGCTGCTGACCACGGACCCACGGCTGCCCCACACGCGCTCGCACACTCAGCACACCCACGGGGCTGGGAGCGTGGGGAATTCACCCTTGGGGTGCAGGGCCCCAGGAAGGGGGGAAAAGGGGAAGGGGAGCGGGGCACTCACCTCCGAAGCTCAGGACACCAATACAGGGAAAGGCAGGGCACTCACTCTCTCACGTAAATCCACTCTCACCGTCACACGTTCAAAGGATTGCAGGTTCTCAACGAGGGTTCACACACACGGGCAATGCTCAGGCACACAGTCAATTTCCGTTCGGATTCCACACAGAGGGGCCAGTTTCAATTAATCACCAGCGCCGTTCCCCAGGCGGCGCTGGTTCTTATGGCCCAAGCCCCGCCCTTGTACGCGCCCGCAGCCGCTCTGAGCGGCGCTGCGGGGGCGGGGGAACTGCTACATGTTGCGTCCCTAGTGGGGGCGGGGCCTCCGCCCGGCGTTCCCTTACTGTTGCTAGGGGCGGTTGTAGGGGCGTTCCCTGCAGCTCCGGGACCTGCCCCTCCTGGTTCTCTGTCCTTGGGGGCGTGGCTCCAGCTCCCGGCCCCACCGTCACTACGTGCGGGGGGCGTGAGGCAGCCTCTAGCGGCGCCGGGGAATCTCCTAACGGCTGGGTTCCCTCCGGAGCGGCCGGAGGGGAGCCCAAAAGAGTTCTTCGCCCCTGCGGTTTACAAGGTGAGGCCGGGGCCTGCGGGGTTTGTTTCAGGGGCCCCCGTCCTCGGTCACCCCGTGCGCCACGTGCACTGCTGACAGTACCCCCCCCTCGAGGTCGCCGGATCCCAAACTGACGGGGCCCCGGCTTCTGCGGGTGACGGAGATGAAAGGCACGAAGTAGCCGGGGGGCCGACACGTTGGAGGCGGGCTCCCAGGAACGCTCATCGGGGCCGTACCCCAGCCAGTCTATCAAATAGTGGAGTCGTCCTCGACGTAGCTTGGCATCGAGGATAGCTCGTACCTCAAACTCGGGGCCGGCGACCGACCATTCCGTAGGTCCAGGGGGCACTGCATCAGGGGTGACTTGGGTGGGATCGGCCTTTTTCAACATGGACACATGGAATGTCGGATGAAGGCGTATGTGCGGCGGGAATTGCACCTTATACGTCACTTCGTTGACTTGTTGGCTAATCGGGAAGGGTCCAATATAACGAGCATCTAACTTGGCCGATGGACGAGCGGAGGGGTAATGGCGTCGGTCAATCCACACTAAATCCCCTAGACCGAGAGGGGGCTCCTGTCGACGATGCTTGTCGCCTTGAATCTTATAGCGTTGTCGAGCTTGGTGCAACACTCGCCGTGCAATCGCTTGGGCTTCATGAATGCGCTGGATGAGGGCCCCTGCGGCGGGCACGTCAATCCCCGGGGTGTCGCATGTCCCCAACTGTGGGTGAAATCCGTATGTTACGAAAAAGGGCGAAGTGCCCAGCGATGCATTGGGTGCATTGTTGTAGGTAAATTCGGCCAGGGGGAGCCACGTGAACCAGTCATCTTGGAGGTAATTCGTGTAACAACGGAGATACTGTTCCATGTTTTGGTTCACGCGCTCCACCTGGCCATTTGCTTGCGGGTGGTATGCTGTAGTTGGTTTCAAGGTCACGTGTAGAGCTTGGAAAAGTGCCCTCCAGAAGCGAGCTGTGAACTGTGTTCCCCGGTCGCTAAAAATCTCGCGGGGCCAGCCGTGCAGCTTGAACACGTGTCGGATGCAGAGTAGTGCGGTGCGTTTGGCTGACCGCAACCCCTTACATGCGATGAAATGTGCCAGTTTCGTTAGGTGGTCAACTACCACCAGGACGGTAGTATATTGCCGGGAGGGAGGTAACTCGACCACAAAGTCAAGTCCGATGCGTTGCCAGGGACCCGAGGGTAACGGGAGGACTTGAAGAAGGCCGGCAGGGACCCGGCGGGGGACCTTAGTTCGTGCACAGGTGGCACAGGCCGAGACGTGTTGTTGTACGTCGTGATGCAGGGATGGCCACCAAAAGGAACGCAGAATTAATTGCTGGGTCCGATCTATTCCCGGATGGCCGGCCGTAGGAGCCTCATGATGCGCCCATAGGATTTGGGCCCGACAGGACGGGGGTACGACGATGCGTCCTTGATGACGTTGAAATCCATCGGCGGGGTCTATCACGAACCCAGTCGCAGGGGTAAGTTCCTGTCGTGTGGCTTCTTGGAGGGCCTTCGAGGACAAGTATGTTGCCGCAAAGGTCTTGGGCTCCAAAATAGGTTCGGAGGGCAAGGTGTCACCTGGTTGGTCTTCAAGGTAGCGAGACAGCGCGTCTGCCAAAACTTGCAATTTGCCCGGCCGATAGCGGATACGAAAATTGAACCGGGCAAAAAAAAGGGCCCAATGTGCATGTCGGGCGTTGGCAATGTGTGCACTCTGTAAGAATGTTAAGTTTTTATGATCGGTGAGCACTAGTATGGGGTGCTGAGCCCCCTCCAGGTAATGACGCCACGTGGTAAAGGCCGCCTTAACGGCCAGGAGTTCTCTATCCAGAATGGAGTAGTTTCGTTCGGCAGGGATTAGTTGTCGCGAGTAGTAGGCGCAGGGGAGGAACGTTTCTGGATCTGCGGCTGGCTGCAGTAGGACTGCCCCAATAGCTCTTCCCGAGGCGTCAGCTTCCACGCAGAAGGGTTTTTCGAAATTCGGGTGTTGTAGCAGGGGGGCAGTGGTAAAGGCGCGCTTGAGGAAGTCAAAACTTCGTTGTTGCAGCGTTCCCCACTGATAAGGCTGATTCTTCTTCAGGAGTTGTGTTAGAGGTGCCGTAATCTCCGCGTAGTTGGGGATATACTGGCGGTAATAGTTGGCGCTTCCTAGGAAGCGTTGCAGAGGTTTCACCGCCTTGGGTGGGGGCCATTGTTGAAGAGCCTCTACCTTGGATGCCTCCATCATGATTCCCGCAGGGCTGATGACAAACCCTAGGAAGCTTACCGTGGTGAGGTGGAAGAAACACTTTTCTTGTTTACAATACAATCTGTTCTGGCGCAACCGTTGCAACACCTCTCTCACTTGGGATACGTGTTCTTCCAGGGTCAGCGAGTAGATAAGAATGTCATCGAGATAGGCGATAACATAGATGTCCAATATATCCCGAAAGATATCGTTAATAAGATGTTGGAACGCCGCTGGGGCGTTCGCAAGGCCGAAGGGCATTACACGATACTCGAATAAGCCATACCGGGTTCGGAAGGCAGTTTTCCACTCATCTCCGGGCCGTACCCGCAGCAAGTTGTACGCTCCACGGAGGTCCAACTTTGTGAACAGCCGTGCACCCTGCAGGCGGTTCAGTAGTTCAGGTATAAGGGGAAGGGGGTACCTATTTTTCACGGTGATTTGGTTCAACCCTCGATAGTCGACGCACGGTCGTAGGCCTCCGTCTTTCTTGGCTACGAAGAAAATAGGGGCCCCCGCGGGGGAAGTAGAGTGACGGATGAATCCTTGTCGAAGGTTGTCATCGAGGTACGTCCGAAGGGCTTGAAGTTCGGGTGCGGCCAGGGCATAGATGCGTCCAAAGGGAGGTTCCGTCCCTGGGAGGAGGTCGATGGGACAATCGTAGGGACGGTGGGGGGGGAGTTCAATGGCCTGGGTCTTGCTGAAAACATCCGCATAGTCCCGATAGGCATCAGGCAGGACGTCCTCACTGGGCATATGTTCAGTGTCGACGGTCGCCCCCAAGATCCCTCGGGGTCGGGGGCGCAGGCAGTTGGTGACACACCGGGGTGACGAGAACCGGAGTTGTTTGGTAGACCACACTATACAGGGATCGTGAGCCTGTAGCCATGGAGCTCCTAGCACTAACTGAAAAAGGGGGGTACACACAACATCGAACGGGAGTTGCTCATAGTGGTCTCCAATAACACACCCCAATGGACTTGTGCAGGAGGTTATAGGTCCCGATACTAAGGGCGAACCGTCAATAGAGTGTACGGTCTCTGGGGGAACCCTGGGTTGAGTCGGGATGGACCATCTCGTGACCAGGGAACTATGAATAAAATTTCCCGACGCCCCGGAATCCACAAGGGCCCACACAACTATGGACACTCGTGGCCCCAGGGCGAGGGTAACAGGGACTTGGAGATGTGAGCCCCGCGGGGGAGAGAAAAGTGGGGCTTTGAGCACCCTTATGACCGGGGCAACCCCAATCCGCCCCGGTCGCGCCCGTTTCCCAGCCCCCGGCGATAGGGGGGCAGGGCGGGGCATTCCCCAATAAAGTGGGTCGCTTCCCCACAATAAAAGCAGGAGCGAGAGGCCCTGCGCCGTTCTCGCTCCTCCTTAGACAGGGGGCCTCGGGATGCCCCGAGCTGCATTGGCTCGGGGTCGGGAAGGCGTGGGGGCCCCGGGAGCGGGAGGGGCCGGACCCACCCTGGTCGCATATCCTGCTTCCGCTCCCTTCGGCGCTCGGTCAACCGAGCCTCTATTTGTAGCGCAAGGTTAGCTAGGGCTTCCCAAGTATCCGGGGTGTCTACTAGGGCCAACTGGTCCTTAATTTCATCTCCCAACCCTCGTTTAAACATAACCTTCAATACCCCATTAGGCCATTGAAGTTCCAGGGCGAGCTGCTGGAACTGTGTGAGATATTCCAGAACACCCCCCTTGGCCTGCCGGAGGGTCAAAATGAGGGCTTCTGCATCTCGTCTACGGTGGGGGTGGTCGAATAGGAATGTTAACTCCTTAAGAAATTCAGGGTAATTGCTTAGCAGCGGACTATCTCCCTTAAGGAGAGTGGTTGCCCATTCCAGGGCCGTGCCTCCCAGGTTGCCAATAATGAAAGCCACCTTTTGATCATCTGTGGCGTAGGTGGCCGGCTGTATCTTAAAGGTCAGCCGACACAAGGCCAAAAATCCCTGGAAGGCCTGTCTATCCCCGAGGAATTTTTCCACCCTGGGCCCTTTGGGTTCACGAGGCCCCAGGGGGGTAACTGCAACCGCAGGCGGGGGTGGTGGCTGGACGTCCACCCCTCCGGCTACTGGCCCGGCGGCAGCCCCTTGTAATTGGGTCACTGCGGCGGCCAGTCCGCCCTGCTGGGCCTGTAGGTCCTTCATCTCCATGGCCAAGGACTGCACGGCGAGGGTCAATTGAGAAATTTCTTTGGAAATATCCATTGCCCGCTCAAGCCCGTCCTTGGGCCACTAGGGTGCTGGTGATTTGTTACTGGGGTAGGGGAATCAGACGCACACACGTTCACCCTGCCACTAGGGAGCGAGGTCAGAGCAAGGAGCGACCGGAGACGAATGCCCGTCAGGATAGTGTTTGGGCTCTCACCTCTAATTAAAGAGAACGAGCCCCTATCATCATAGGGCGCTGCTGACCACGGACCCACGGCTGCCCCACACGCGCGCGCACACTCAGCACACCCACAGGGCTGGGAGCGTGGGGAATTCACCCTTGGGGTGCAGGGCCCCAGGAAGGGGGAAAAGGGAAAGGGGAGCGGGGCACTCACCTCCGAAGCTTAGGACACCAATACAGGAAAAGGCAGGGCACTCACTCTCTCACGTAAATCTACTCTCACCGTCACACGTTCAGGGGATTGCAGGGTCTCAACGAGGGTTCACACACACGGGCAATGCTCAGGCACACAGTCAATTTCCGTTCGTATTCCACACAGAAGGGCCAGTTTCAATTAATCACCAGCGCCGTTCCCCAGGCGGCGCTGGTTCTTATGGCCCAAGCCCCGCCCTTGTACGCGCCCGCAGCCGCTCTGAGCGGCGCTGCGGGGGCGGGGGAACTGCTACATGTTGCGTCCCTAGTGGGGGCGGGGCCTCCGCCCGGCGTTCCCTTACTGTTGCTAGGGGCGGTTGTAGGGGCGTTCCCTGCAGCTCCGGGACCCGCCCCTCCTGATTCTCTGTCCTTGGGGGCGTGGCTCCAGCTCCCGGCCCCACCGTCACTACGTGCGGGGGGCGTGAGGCAGCCTCTGGCGGCGCCGGGGAATCTCCTAACGGCTGGGTTCCCTCCGGAGCGGCCGGAGGGGAGCCCAAAAGAGTTCTTCGCCCCTGCGGGCTACAAGGTGAGGCCGGGGCCTGCGGGGTTTGTTTCAGGGGCCCCCGTCCTCGGTCACCCCGTGCGCCACGTGCACTGCTGACAGTCCCATGAAAAAAAGAGCGAGTTGCTGTGGTTGAATCCCAGTGCCACGCAGTTCTCATCCTGAGATCACTGTAGAAGAGTGAAGAACATACAGGATTCAGCCACCACCATTTGTGCCACCCTCAGCTGCCGTTTTGCTCCCCCACTGTCCTGCCATAGTTCCTCCCCCACCAGCCTGCAGGCCCACCAGGGTACCTTCCCACCCACTTCCTGCACCTACTGTTTCCATCCTGCTGAGCTGTGTCCCTGTCTTGGGGATTTTCCTGCTGCTGCTCTGCATTCTCATGGCCACCTGTCAACACAGTAAACAATAAAAACTATTAACAATAAACACAATAAACAATAAGCTTTGTCATGCAGCTGTGTAAACACAACACACACACCCTTCCAGGTGTATTAACTTACCATTCTCCTCCAATGCCTTTTCTACAAAGGTGGTATCTGAGTCCTCAGTGCCATTGACCTGAACCTCCAGTGGCTCCTTGAACAAGGGCCTGGCTCTCAAACCTTAGGGGATACCCCATGAGAGTCACAGCATCCGCATCGAGGGATTTCCGCCAGCATTCGAGGCTTCCGTGGTGGGAGGGGGAGCAGCTGCAGCAGCAGACGGTGGTGGAGCCATATCCACACCCACTTCTGGCCCCTGGCGAAGGCACCGGCATACTGGCAGGATTCCTTGATGACTCCTTCCATGCGTAGAACCCCATCCAGAAGCTTGCAGTAGTTAGAGATTTACCTCCCTCAGCTGAAGTTGTTGTTCCAGATTTCTTTGTATCCACGCCTCAAGTCCTTTGTCCGCTGCGAGCACTGGTTCGTGTCCTGGGTGTAGCCCTGTTGCGCCATTTGAACTGAGGTCTCCTAGCAGCCCAACTTGTTCCTATAGCACTTCACCAATGCATGTTGGACCATCTGTTCCCCCTATAGAGCGATGAAGGCCTTGGTCTCTTCCTCGGTCCAGGGAATACTGCGTTGGCAGGTGGATCAGTAGGCGGAGAACAACTGCCGCGATTGCACTGTGGTGGTAGCGGTGCTAGTTGTTTCCTGGCTGTTGGTATTAGACGTGGCCCTGGCGATGGTAAGCCTCCTCAAGTCATTGCTGAGAATGCAATGGCTCAGAAAGAGCAAGCATCAGCCACGTGCTGCAAACCAGGACGAGCTGGGAGAACACGTGTTTGAAGTTGGCACGTTTGACTTTTAAGGCAGACGTTATGCTTGCACCAGTCAGATCGAGAGCAGAGAGGAGCAAGAAGTGGTTGCTCCTCAGAATGCTCTAGTGCTGACGGTCCTGTACGTGCAGGGTAAATGAACCCTGCGGTAGTACATTGACATCATCCCAATGTAGAGCAGTTTGAGCATACACTCATGCTGCTCTGTATGTATACTACTACCTAGGGGATTCTGGCCACCAAGGGAGTCTTATCCTTACATGTTTGCAGTGTAATGATACATTGTATCAGTTAATGTATTGCAGGCTGTCCCTGGTTCCGTAACAGTCTGATTGTTCCACATTGTTACTGAATTCCCTTTCCGCTGCTGGTCCCCTTGCCACTATTCTTGTTTCCCCGCTGCCCTTGCTCTGCCCAGCAATCGCACTGCCTGGTTTCCCAACATGCACATTTAAAGAGGGGGCAGATCTTAGGGGCACAACTGCAATTAACGATGGAGAGAGACAGGAAGGTCGGTGATATTTCAAAACTCCGATATCTCTATGGTGGCCTGGCTGACCAGTGTTGGAATGCAGAGTGGTGGCATGGAGCAGACATGACTTGTGTCCCAAAGGGGTGGGGAACCTTTTCGATCCCGGGGACACTTCGAAAATTAGTGCAAGTTCCGAGAGCCACATACATGTTGGGGATGGGTGTGCTTAAGGGGTCTGGTCAAAAAAGGGGAATCCAAATCATAGATTTGTGCCATGGATCAGTCGCCTATTCTTGAGTGCATACTCTCATCTTTACTACCTTATCCTGAGCTCAGTTTTTCAGTGACTGGAGGTAGGAACTGGATCCAGGGGCCAAATCCAGGAACTGGAATAGAGCCACATAAAAACTTGCCATCATCAGTTCAGCTTCACTAGTGTTGGCTTCCTTGGCAATGGTAAGGCTGATCTGATCCAGCCTTGTTTGCTGTAACAGTACAACCATGCTGACAGACAAACTGTCCTGGTTGTACTGGTGTATAGACTGCCTCGTGTAAATGTCTTATTCCAGCAGAAGCTGTTTTACTATTATAGGCAATTCATTTAGGAATAATTAAAGGTTTCAGTAATAGGTAGTGAACATTATTCGTGCAGAATGCAATATGCTTTTTTTTTTTTTTAAAAAATGCATTCTTTCTAGATGCCCCTAGTTTCCACTGTGTTCTATTTTTGTTGCCTTTTGCTCCACATAAGAGAGCCCATCCTTCCTGCGCAAGCCAGGTAGACAACTTATTTTCCTGCCTTGATGTAATTATTCCTGGGTATATTGGAAGGAGCCATCAGGCCAGCACTCGAGAATATCATCTTTCATCACCATACACATCAGTTTCAATGTCTCTTGGACAGAATTAAACAACCGGAGCTGAGCACAAAAAACACTTTCCTAGTTATCTTTGATATTTTCTAAAAGTAGTTTGTTTTTATGAAGATTAATAGAGAATGATTTTCAAACCATCGGTGCAGTGTGCTCTGCCCCTGAGAATATTGTATCTTGTGCTGGTTTCAAGAAGGCCTTTTTACCTTTGGTTCCCTGAGTAAGCAACTTTGTCACCTTTGGAAGATCTGCTAGGATTCAAATCCCCCAAAAAGGAGAAATTAAGTGATTTATTGTTAATTTTTTTTGTACACTGTAACTTTACAGGGTAGCCATATGAATTGGGAGCTGTATTTGTTAAAAAATACCCCAGTGTTTATTTTTGTGGGGAGAACTAAGAAAATTGGTGGTTATTTGTAAACACATTTGGGCATTGCACAATAGACATCCTAAAGCAATAGTTACTAAGCTTGGCATGAAAGGTAAACAATATTTGATTAAGTACAGTTATGACCAGGTACAATGGCAATTTGTTCAAACAGATTTGATAGCTGAATATACTCAGTCTTGCCTATTTTGATATCTTTGCTGCTGTTAGAGATGCTGAGCCAAAATGCTAAGAGCCATAAAATTGTTTACCCATGTATTTGTTGTTGGGGATACTTTATTTCCGGTGAGTATACATGATTCTGAGTTTTCAGGATGGGGAAATAAAAAGATTTCTTTGTAAAAGGAGAGAATTTTGTGTGGTGAATTTGTAATTGAAAACCACTCAACTTGGAAACAAGTGACATACCTGCGTGACCGCCTCATCCCTCGTGTCCTGGATCGGCCCCTGTGGTTGGTTGGGAGTGCCCTCTTGGAGATATCCCAGGTGGCAACATTTGAGAGGGCATTTTCAATGGCCGCACCAAGGCTGTGGAACTCCCTCCTGCCAGAGATTTGCCTCTTTCCAGACCTCCCTATCTTCTGTAGACAATGTAAGACCTGGCTGTTTCACCAGGCGTTCGATGAGGGAGATGGGTAATGGTGGGGGTTTTTAGGGAAGGGGGTATTTATCCAGACCTGATCTGATTGACCTTGTGCTTTTTATCTGATATTTTATATTATATTTTGTATTTATGTTTTTATTGCTTGTTGTACGCCACGGTAGCGGGTTATAAATGTTGACATAAATAAATATATATGTTTATAAAACTATCAATTTGTGAGCAGCTTGAGGAAAATGGAGTGATAGCTAATCACTAACATGGGTTTGTTAAGAACAAATCATGCCAGACCAATCTAGTTTCCCTCTTTGACAGGGGGAATGTTGTAGATCTAATTTAACTCAATTTGAGCAAGGCTTTTAACCCAATCCTACAGGATAGTCTCATAAGAAAGATGAAGAAATGTGGGCTGGATGGAATCATCATTAGGTGGGTCCACAATTGGCTGGAAAACTGCACTTAACAAGTAGTAATAGTTTTCAAAACCCACTGAATGAGTCTCTTTCTGTGATGCTGCAGGAGAAGACAAGATAGCCTACCTTGGAGCAGGGGATTGGGCTACGTTACCCTGGGGGTGCCTTCCAGTCCTACAGTATAGCAGAAACGCAATTAATGGAACCTGGCTTCCAGGGGAGACGTTGCAGTGTTCTATGTAAATCAATGGGATTTTTCAGCTAGATGTACCTATTATGTGATGTTTGGTAGTGGTGGGACCCCGGGCCCATTACCGGTTACCGGATTTACCGGTTACCGGTTCCCCGAAAACCGGATTCCCGGTTTAAATCCGGTATACCGGTACCGGATTTATTTCATTGGTTTCAATGGGGCGCTGTGTCCCCATTGAAACCAATGAAATAAATTAAATTCCCTCCCCCTCCCCCTCCCAGGCTGCGCGGGTGGAAGGGGGGACACCCCCCACCCACCCTGCCCAGCCTGGCTTTTTGTTTAAAAAAAGAGTAAGCGCGACCCCGAGGCGAGGCGAGCCCACCCCCCAGCACCAGCGGCCGTGGCGTCCCCGCAGCCGCCGGTAAGTATGACCCGATCCCTGGGGGGGGTGTTTAACACCCCCCCAACCCCCCAGGGATCACCCCTACTAAAGTTCAGTGCGCTTACCTTGCGGAGCTCCGGCGGCGGCGGCGGGCGGTCCGGCGGCCTCAGCGCCGGCTGTGGCTGCCGGCGTCAGAGACGCTCTAGGCCTTCCGGGGAACTTCCGGGTTTCCCCGGAAGGCCTAGAGCGTCTCTGACGCCGGCAGCCACAGCCGGCGCTGAGGCCGCCGGACCGCCCGCCGCCGCCGCAGCTCCCAAAGGTAAGAGCGGCAAGCGCACTGAGCCTTTAGTAGGGGTGATCCCTGGAGGGGGTGGGGGTGTTAAACACCCCCCCCAGGGATCGGGTCAGGGTCATACTTACCGGCGGCTGCGGGGACGCCGCGGCCGCTGGTGCTGGGGGGTGGGCTCGCCTCGCCTCGGGGTCGCGCTTACTCTTTTTTTAAACAAAAAGCCAGGCTGGGCAGGGTGGGTGGGGGGTGTCCCCCCTTCCACCCGCGCAGCCTGGACTCGGGGAGGGTTTTTTTTTTTAAAACTTTTTTGCTGGGGCTTTAAGTTTTTTTACATTGCAGCCATTTTTAAATGGCTGCAATGTAAAAAAAATCAGGTACCCGGAATCCGGTACCCGGACCGGATTACCGGGTCGAATCCGATAATGCCGGTACGCCCGATACCGGCATTATCGGATACCGGATTCTACCGGTTTCCCACCCCTAATGTTTGGGGTCTACACTTACCTTTGGGCTTGCTGCCCCTTGTGGATCTGGTTGATACCAGCCTCCAAGATCAGAAGTTAGTAGGAGTCACACACGTGCAGAGGCAGGCTGGTTATATACATTTTCTTATCATAGGAAACCAGACTAAGGCCTATTTTTTGGTGGTTGAAAGCACAGCCTTTCTAAGAAATCTTCAGAATTCTAACTTGCCTTTAACTCTGTGTGTTTGTATGTGCTACCTGCTTCTCCAGATAAACAAAGATGTTTTGCATACAGATCTGTAATGATGGACTAGAACTGGCTTGCCAAAAACAAAAGGAGTTTGTGAAGAGCTCCGTAGAATGCAAATGGAACCTCGCTGAAGCCCAGCAGAAACTTGGTAGTTTAGCACTTCATAACTCCGAATCCCTGGATCAGGAACACGCCAAAGTACAGACTGATGCATCAGAGCTAAGATGGAGAGAAGACGAGTGGCGACGAAAAGAAGAGGCACTAAGACAAAGGGAAAGACAGGATCTGTGGCATACAGATTTTGTTAGTAAGGATGTGTTTAATAAGGTATGGAATATATCAATATACACAAAACCAGGCAAAGAGGAGGTAGATTGCAGAGTAAACTTTATGGGCAGTTTTGTCACCTGTCAGTATAGCTTAGGAGTTCCCTTTTGCATCCAACACAATCCACTTGTAAAAAGAGTAGGTGATGAATGTGTGTTTTAATTTTATTGAATCTAAAAAAATTAATCTGACTGGGCAGTTGATGCATTTCCGCTTGTGTGAGACATGGGAAACAAGTCTACACCATTGATGATGATGATGATAGAAAATTATACTTATTCCAGCACACCTGCCTGAAAGTAGCAGGAAGTCATGTTCACTAAATTAGAAGTTATAGCCTTGGTGGTGGTTCTTTAAATTTATTTATTTATTTTTATTTATAATAAAATTTGTATGCCACCCCCTCCTGCTAAAAGCATCTCGGGGCATCTAACAACATATTAAAACAATTCAAAACAACAATAGTACAATTTAAAACACTATTAAAACACAATATAAAAAACAATGTACCCCTAACCAAGCCTACCCACCCCCTCTCCCTCGGGGAAAGCACGGCAGAATAGCCAGGTCTTACATTGTCTACGGAAAGAGGGGAGGTCGGTAATCAAGTGGACCTCCAGCGGGAGGGAGTTCCACAACCGTGGCGTGGCCACAGAAAACATCCTCTGCAAGGTCAAAACCCGGGGGACCTTGAGGAGGGCGCTGCCGGCCGACCACAGGGGCCGATCCAGGACCCGAACGGTGAGGCGGTCCCACAGGTAGGCGGGGCCCAGGTCGTTCAGGGCCTTAAAGGTCAACACCTTGAATTGGGCCCGGAAGACTCTAGGCAGCCAGTGCAGAGAGCGAAGCACTGGTATAATATGCTTGCATCTGCCCGTCCCCGTTAGGAGATGAGCCGCCACATTCTGCACCAGCTGCAGCCTCCGAACCAGCACCAAGGGTGGCCCCACGTAGAGTGCATTACAGTAGTCTAGTCTCGAGGTAATTAAAGCATGGACGATCGTGGCTAGGTCGGAGTCCGAGACACAGTCAAAGCCAATGCACCAGATGTAACTGGCAAAATGCCCCTTTCACCATAGCTGCCACCTGGGCATCCAGGCAGAGCTGCGGGTCCAGGAGCACCCCCAGACTCCGAACCTGAGATACCAGGACAGGACGAACCCCATCAATGATGGGGGCCATCACTCCCCCAGCCTTCCCCACAACCATCACCTCTGTCTTGTCAGAATTTAACTTGAGTCAGCTCGCCCTCATCCAGTCCCCCACAGCTGCCAAGCACCAGGTAAGCACTGAGGCTGCCGGGTCTGAGTCGGATGAAAAAGTGAGATAAAGCTGGGTTTCATAAGCATACTGATGACACCGTACGCCAAACTCCCTAACAACCTCCCCCAAAAGCTGCATGTACACATTGAACAAGAGAGGGGACAGAATGGAACCTTGCGGGACTCCACACGTGAGGCCCTGGGGAAAAGATGAAAAATCACCCAGGACCACACGCTGGACTCTCCCGACCAGGAAAGGAGCAGAACCATTTTCATTTTTCACATGAATTGTCTTGTTCTTGTTCATATCAATTTTTTAAGTATGGAGAAATGATGTAATTGGGTGGCTCTCATAATCTAAAGATCCAATGTCTTGTTACAGCTGCTAAGCTTAGAAACATTTTGGTAGACTGGTGACATTTCAATCAATAATTCCAGGGACAAACATTAGATACAAAGTTCTTAAATGGCTGCAGCTAGTTGTCTGAGACCTCACTGCTCAAATGCCTCATCATGTGTATAAAACTAAATGTGAGTGCCCTTTCAGACTCCAAGCCAAAAGCAAATCTTAGGGCTCCAACCTGAAGACTTACATGGGTGTGTTAACTTCATTGGGATTGACAGTGTGTGGGGTTGCACAAAAGTGCTTGTCTCTGCAGGACTGAGCCCTTGCTGCTTAAATAAAAAGGCATCAAAACAATATCCCCAGGCCATGATTTAAAATGCTGTGAGGAAGATCGTGATCTTTTTATTTAACCAATTCTTTTTTTGACAGAGTTTTATTAATCAGAGGAAAATAAAAGAAATAGAAGAAGAAGATATATCCAAATCATTCATGCAGAAGCATGAAGAAAAAATTAGACATTTTGGTAAGTGTTTTTTCCATGTTTCCCCTTTAAGATAATGCATTTTGTATGTAATTAAATTCTATCATTTAATTAATTTAAAAGTGCTCTGGAAAATGAAGCATTTAATTGACCATTTCTAGTAAAGTCTTTAGCTATGAATAGCAACGAGAAATAGGCATTTCAAAGTAAGGGGCTTTGTTGTAGAAATCTGTTGGTTCGGAAGTCAATACTTTTGTGAAATTAGCCTTTCAGAAGAGGTGATACGAAACGGTTCTATCAACTGTGTTGCTGTCTATCCTTTCATGGAAAATTGGTACTGTAGCACAGGCAGCTAACTAGCTTTCTGAACGTACTAAAGCATTTGGCCTGTGTGCTGTCAAATTCGTATCTTCCCATGAGAATTCTAGCCAAGCAGTTAAATTTTCTGGATGTTGGATTTTTTCCCCCCTAAACTTCTTCAGCTGTGGCTGCTGGCTAGATTCAAATGACCTACAGCTCTAAGGAGGAGCTCAGCTTTTTAAAAAAGTAGACTAATCGTAAGGTTCTGTCCAAAGCATTGAGCTGATTGGCTATAAGCTGGGAGAAATGAGAGGGGGTAGGCAGGGAAGCTGGAGCTTTTTCTGTTTCTCTAAAAATCAAGTAGATGCAGCTGAAAGACAGAAGCTGCGTGCCCACGTTATGGGGGGGGGACTTATATGAGGCAAAATCACAGTGGAGAAACTTGGCATGAAGCTCTGCTTGTGAGTGTGGGGGGTAAAAACATCAGGCGATTCTCGGGGTGACTTCACTCACTGATGACAGGGCTCAAAATCCAACCCTGTCCATGCGCGAAATCGCTGTGAGAATCGCATGATGATGTTTTTACACCCCCACCCATGAGCAGAGCTTCACGTGAGTTTCTCCACTGTGGTTTTGCTTCACATAAGTTCCCTGCCCCCTCCCATAACATGGGCAAGCACCCAAAGATTCCTTGTTTTGCCTTTTCTTCTGCCTCTTTTTTTGCATCCTCTCTCTTTTGAATAGCTCCAGTGTTGCCTATGCCACTACTGCTAGCTTTTCTTCAGCAACACAAGCAGAGTAAGTTAGCAAGTCTTTTGAAGAAGTTAGCAGAAGAGAAATTGGAGTCATCTGGAGCATCGTAAAGCAGAGATGGGGAACATTTTCCCTCCTAGAGGCCATTTTGAAAGTTAGTACATGCTAGGAGGGCCGTGTAGAAGCTCCGCATAGGAGATACAACCAGAAAGTGGCAGTTCAGATCATGGATCTATCCCCTATCTTTATGTGGATGCCCTCCTCTCTACTCCCTTACCCTGTCTTTCAGTTTTTGGAGATAGATCCAGGAGTTGGAAAATGGACAGAAAAAAACTAGCTGAAGGCCACATTTGGCTCCCAGGCTTAATTATTTATTTAGATTTATACACTGCCTTGTTCTGAGGACTCAAGGTGGCTTACAATATAATTTAAAAGAAAGCCAATACACAAAGTAAGAAGACCCTCTGCAACCCCCGCCCCCCAATCCTATACCAATCCTTATTTCTCTTCTCTCCCTCCCCCCCCCCCCGCCCCTGTATCTTTCATACATAAGAGTTCCTCACCACCAACCCACTCCCCCCGTCTCGTACCCAGGGGGTCCCATTCCCCAGCCCATACCCCCAGCTCTCACCAGGGGGTCATGGAGATATCAAATTCCCTCCCATGCTACGTTCCCAGCCCAACCCTTCAAAATTCCATTAAAAATACAAATTAATTTCCAGCTGTTACTCTCAGCTACATTGAAACATAAATTAAACCATCACCCAGACGTCCTGCTAACCTCACTCCACCATTGTTGAAAGGCTGTGCCAAAGGGCACCCTTTGGCATCACCCCAGAGCAGCTCCCATGCAAAGCAGAGCAGTCAATTTTTAAAGGCAATATGACTGGTGGTGGGGTGGGTCGTCTCTGACAACCAGGGTGTCTAGCTTGGTACGCAAGCAACACCTTATCCCTCCCCCTCACCTGGGAGCAACTCAGATTATGCAAACACAGAGTATGGAACAAGTAACAAGGTTGAAGGGGAAAGAATGTTGTGTGAACAAGCCCTTCTGCAGAAACGGATGAGCTGCCCTTCCACTTTTCCGTCCACACGCACGCTGCTTATGATGAGAACATCTCAGCGTTGAGCATATTTTTAAGCCCCGTGTATGTGTGTCCTGGGTCTCTTTAATAGCCATCCCTTTTATATACATCCCTTATAGCCATTCTTTTTATATAAGACACAAGGAAAATAACAGGAGAGAGGTGTTTATTAATTCCTAATCAAACAATTTTCTGTTAACATAAAGTAGGGTTGTGATCAAGTATGGTTCTATGGGTGTAATTAATCCAACTGTCCACTAGGGGTGTGTCTTGCTCTGTCAAAACTCTCTTCCAGAGCTCTCAAGGGCCTGTATAAATAACAGTAATCAAGATGGGCTGCATGCCCATGTTGATCTCTCATGGTGTGTTTCACAATGGATCTGTGCCCGCGTTCGGTCCCTATAGACCCCAGACCCCTAATAGCTCCCCAGCCCACGCTCCCCTGCTTTTCTGCAGCCGGCCAGCCAGCGTGGCTTCCACAGCAGCAGCACCACCACCACCACCACATGCCCTGGGAACCCCCAGCAACAAGAAGCTGGGCTGTGATTGGAGTCCCATCACCCGGTGAGTTTCACGGTAAATGTAATTAACATTAAATTTGAATGCACGGCACACAATCAAATTTAAGGTTAATGTCAACTCGCATGGGTGACGGGGCTGGATTTCCAAACCCTGTCATCTGTGATGGGACTAGCATGACTTTCCCTGCTGAATGAGGAAGGCTGCTTGCTCACATTACACAGTTGCTATCTAACATTGGATTGTGTAACATGGGCGAGCAGCTTCCCTGGCTGGCTCCTGGAAATGCAGCTGCTTTAGCGATCGTCAGGTGGTGGTTAACTGTTGGAAATCCAATACAATATAGTGTTAGACTGAATGCTTCCCTTCCACAGAAACTGTAGCAAGTTGTGCCAATAGAAATGATAGGTATTTCAGGTCTGAATCATCTTCATGTATTTCAGGTTAGCTCTGAAGTCTGATGATTATAGTGTAGTATTTACCGGGACTGTTCACCTGCAAATTGGCTTAGCAGAAACCCCTACCTAATTTAGTGTTACAAATGGTATGTCGAGTAATAGGTTTTTCATTCTGGCTGTTTTCTCAGACTCAAAACTCTCAACTGGTTTGTAGCCCTATGAAATTAGACTGCTTTATTAAAATGTAGGGAGAAATAAATGTTTGCAGTTTTTTAAGCTTGTAAATGTCATAAATCATCTAAATCTGTGTACTATTCTGAGTACACATCACCAAGCAACTCTGGCTTCTAGATTTTTAGATTTCTAGATAATTCCTCTTGGATTTAAGCCGTTTATTAATGTTCTAAAGTTAGTACTACTCTTGGTTGCCTGATAGTTTGATTATGTCATCTAGTAATGTTTATCTAGATATCTGCTAAATTAAGAATTAGCAAAAGTGGCCATAGGCCAGTCACAACCTCTTAGCCTCAGTTCCCCTTCTGTAAAATGGGAATGTGTCTGTGTTTCCCAGTGTTCCCTTCACCCGTGTCCATCTTAGATTGTAAGCCCACTGGGCAGGGGCCTGTCCTCGAAAATCTGTGACCGTAAAGTGATGTGTATGCCTAGTAGCGCTATAGAAATGAGTAGTAGTGTAGGTCTGTTGAATTTGCACTTCTGGGGTTATGTGACCTGGACCAGCATATGCCAATTCCAAAGTTACAAGGGTTCTCCATTGCATTCAAAACAGCTCTTCATCCTGCAAAAGAGTTACCCTTGGAAAGTACGTATTAATTGGCACATCTTCTAATTCTATTTCCCCAGGCATGTTGAGCAGATGGGACGATAGCCAGAGGTTTTTGTCTGAACACCCATACCTTGTGTGTGAAGAAACTGCAAAATATCTCATTTTATGGTGTTTTCATCTAGAAGCTGAGCAGGTATTTATGCTAATTTGAAATTGCTTTGAATCTAGGAAAAGGTATACATTTTCCTGCTTATTATTATTATTATTATTATTAACAAACATTTATATAGCGCAAGCAGTGTACCTGGCACTTTACAAAGTAATAAAAAAGACACGGTCCCTGCCCCTAGGGCTTACAATCTGAGAGACAGGAGCTGGGGGAGAGACTTAGGAAGGGGAACAGAGGGAGAGACAAGGGGTCTAACATTCATGAAGATGCGAGGTCTCAAGTGCACGTACTTGGCTTGGTTACGATGAGAATGACAGCAGACAGGTCCATGTGGCAAGGATAAGGGTAAACAGACCGTAGGTATAGAAATAGTGGCTCAGCAGGATAAAGAGTCAGACAGAGCAGAGCGAAAGAGGTGAGTTTTAAGGAGAAATTTGAAGGTATGAAGGGAGGGGGCAAGGCGGATGTGGACAGGGAGGGAGTTCCAGGCATGGGGGGCAGCAAGTGAGAAGGGACGAAGGCGCTTAGGGGAACAGGGAAGGCGTGGAAGGGTGAGAGAAGGAACAGAGGAGGAGCGAAGTGCACAGGCTGGAGTATGGAGGGCGATAAGTGCAGAGAGGTAGGGGGGAGCAAGGTTGTGAAGAGCTTTATAGGTGAAGATTATGCTGAATTAAGGCTGTCTGTGTAGACATGCTGTTTGGGCTTACACGATTTTCTGCCCCTTTCATCCATTTCTGGTAATCTTGTTTTCCCATTAGTAAAGTTTGGCTGTTTTCCCCAGCAGGCATCATTTCCTTTTGGATCCATCAGTAACATCCCAGCCCTTTCCAGCTCTTTAACAAATTGTTACATGTTCAGAAAAAAGGTTGTGTCCATCAATGGTGTGTGTGTTATCTGTGAAACAAAAAACTCCGTACTATAAAGAACTGGGCTAGCTTAAATCACTATAAGCCAATAATAGATCCACTTACCAGTGTCTCCACTGGTTTATAAGTCCTTTTTAAAAAAAAACTTTTAAAGTTTAAACTGCTGCAACTTTGAACATGGATCAGGAGTTAATTGAATGATAAACTTGCCCTCGAATTTCCAACTGATACTCAAGTTATTTCCTTCATCTTCCATCCTTGAAGTTGTGCTCTTCAGCCAGATATTTCACAGAAGTTTAGATATAAATCAAGGCTGTATGTCAATAAAGACTATCACAGCTTTCTTCTCTTGAAAGGACAGAAAATGTCATCTGTGATGCAGTACAGTCTTGTTTCATTCTTATCATGTGTTCTTCCCATCTGTTATAACAATAGGATATAAGGAGCTGCCTAACTGAGTCAATCTTAGCCCAGTATTGTTACAACCTGACACAGCAGCAGGGTTTCAAATCCGGCTCTGCGGGATCTCCAGCAGAGGCCTCACCCAGGCGTGCTACCAGAGATCCTGAATTGGAGATGCCAGGGATTGAACTTGGAACCGTATGCATGTGCGCTACCACCTGAGCCACATCCCAACCCCAATAGATTGCTTTGTTTTACTCTTGAAAAGAGGGGGCATGTTGTTTTTGTTTATACCATGCCTATTGCAGTGGAACCCTAATTCATGATTGGGGTCCCTAGCGCTGCTACAGTACGAGTAATATCATTTAGCATTATACTTTTGGGTAACTTAGGCTACTTTCAGACATGGCCCTCCCGCGCATATTTGGGCTGCCGGGGGGAATGTGCAGCCCGAATATGCACGGGGATCGGCCAGTCTAAAAGGCTCCCACGTGCGGCTTTGCCGACAAAGGTAACTGTCTGGCCCTAGTTACCTGTCCCCTAGCTTTCATGAATGTCTGTATTTAGCACTTAAAGGAGAAGGTTCCCAAATCATGGGCCATTTCCCCAAGTGGGGTTGCGTCCTGTGTGGAAAGGGTCACATTCTCAACTGATATACTTTGCCCAGCTTTGTCTGGGATCACAGAATTTGGTTTGTCTCAAAATGGGGTCACATGGGCAAAAAGTTCAGAAACCACTGTCTGAACACTAGATAGAGAGGCAAGAAAATACATATTTGGTTGGTTACAGCTAGCCTCCGAGTAAAAACAAATGTGACAGCAGACCGCTGTGGCCCGCTTTGTCGCACTTTGTTCTGGACCTCGCCTACATGTTTATGCGGGTGCTGCCAGATGTTGTCCCTGGATTGCCCAGCAGTAGCCTGGGCTTTGACCTTGGAAATACTCCAAAGTCACAGCCTGGGCTCGACCACATCAGGGCTGCATGTTCCTGGGCCAGAATACTGGCCCGGGCCGGGTCTGCCATGACGGGCAGCCATGACAGGCAGTCATGGCTGGCCGTTATGGCAGGGGTCAGTGCACTGGGTGCAGGACGGGACACCCGGCCACACGTTCTCCATTCTCCCTGCCCCCAGGCTGTGTAGTTGGCAGCCCAGCCAGGCACATGTTTTGTTTTGCGCTCTGACCTGGCCCATACTGGGTCTTCCCGGGGGCTGCCTGTAATTGGTCAACCTGTGCCACGGCAGCCCGAAGATCACGTCTGCTTCACCCCATGTGACTGTACACCGTCTTTGTTGCAGAAAGGAGCTCTGATGGAACAAGTAGCGCATCAAGCAGTTGTAATGCAGTTCATTATAGAAATGGCCAAAAGTTGTAATGTGGATCCACGAGGGTGTTTTCGTCTGTTTTTCCAAAAAGCCAAAGTAAGTCTGTCTTTCTCCTTTTGATGCTAGAGGAAGCTTTTGGGACCATTTTGAAGGATTGGTGTTTGAGGCTGGTTGAGATTTCTCCCCAACAGCTGGAGGCTAAATAATTTATTACTAGGGGAAAGGCTGAACTATTGGCAGCCCTCTTCCTAAAATAAATGATCTGTGTAACCAAAACCATGGGAATGGTTGCCCAGTGAAGTTTATTATGCTGCCAGAACTGTCTAAAAGAGGAAGGAGTATACAACAGACATATATGTCTTGATGTATAATGCCATAATCTGGAATTCTTCCATAAACGATATAAAATGGCAATTTCCCATCTCCTCTAGCCCCCTGGTTACTGACAAAAGTAGTGCTCCTGTAGAATCGCTATAGTTTCTGCTCGAAACACTAGCCATGAGAGAGGATATAGACACTGGACAGATGTCCCATTGCACTGCCTAACAGAGAAGAATAGGTGGTGAACAGTGGCCACATCTCTGTAAAGAGAAAGTGACTGAAGTCTGTACCGTATATCATACCCACTCTTCTTTCAGTGTTGGTTAGGTTAAAGAAGGGGTTAAAATTGGGAGATGTTTTTTAGTTTCCTTGCAGATGCAGCATTAACTCTTCTTTTACTCCAAATACTTGACTTCACCAAAAAAGCAAACCTCAAACCCAAATTCTCCTTTCTGGTTGCTAATCAGCCTGTTCTCCAGCTTTGTGACAGACTTGGGAATAAGCCAATAACAGAGAGCAGGTTTACATATAATTCCTTCTTGGTCAATGATATTTTGGACAGCCTTTTCTCTCCAGTAGTGTGTGGTTATTTACACTTACAACTTTGATGGGAGAAATACTTAACAACTTACAATTTTCTTGTTTTGAAGGCAGGGGAAGAGGGATATTTTGATGCTTTTAAAAACGAACTTGACGCATTCAAATCAAGAGTGAGACTCTGTTCACAGTCACAAAATGTACACGCTATGTCTGTTCAGACTCCTGTTCACGCCAGTCTTGGTGTTATAGGAGGGATGGAATCTTTTCCGCAGGTAGGTTTTATTAACCCCATTTTTAGAAATAGAGTAATTTTTTTGGAACAGCTTCTGCTACCTTTACATTTAGTAGTATCTTTCTTTAAGATAAATAAATACAAATGTCTGACTGATTTTTAAAATAATATTGCTTAGTGAGTAAGCATGGCAGGGTCTAGCCTTTAATTCTTCTCTGCTCTTTACTATATGTTTTGTACGTAGCCTAGCCTATCATCAGGATAGTTTCCCTCTCTTAGGGTGTTTTCACACAAGACACTCTCCACCCACTATACATGTTGCAGGGCTGCAGGGTTGCCCTATGGGTGCCCTGCAACATGCATCGTGGGTGGCTGATTGTCTTGTGTGAAAATGCCTGAAGACTCTAGATAATAAGGTGGCGGCGCCTTTACTTGTATGTTTTTTTAGCCTGTCTTTTTACATACTTCAAAGTACACAGGATCAAATATTGCATCTTAAAACTGATGCTAAAATTTGTGAACTTTACCATTTTTTAAAAAAAAAATCTCTTAAATTCTGCACTTTATTATGGGAGCTGAAGCATCCAACTAAAGGCATGAATCACTTGTAGGGTCTTAGCAGCTGGAATGTACAGGTAATCAAAACCAAGTGAAAAGAGGACAGGAACTGGGAAATGATTTTTATGGAACATGGGGATTTTGGTGTGGCTTAGCTTCTGCTTTTGGCTTATGTGATGTGGTTGAAATATTGTGTAGAGTGGTCATTCCCGTGGAGGCCAGGTGTACAAGACCTTCTTCTACTGTGCCTTCACATCGACTTCAGGTGTGTCTTCCGCTCTGAGCTGGACCCCAGCTGACCAGGAGCACCAACAGAATGTACCTCAGGGCAGGAGTGTGTGGCCAGAAAGGGATAGGAGAGTCCTTCTCTTCCCCCACCCCTTCACAGTACAGCCCTGCTCCCTCACCTTAGGATAGCCATCTACTTACCAATTAGGTCACAGTAATCTGTGATAGATATCTTGGCCCTGCTTTAGAAAGAAACTTAAAAGACTTGTTATTAAATGAGAGTGAAGATGAAAAGAGATCTTTTTGAAACCATTAACTTAAGCAAATTTATTTGTTAGATTCATGTGCTTGTCAGAAGTAACGTAGAGTGGGATAATATTTATTACAAGTCACCTTAGCCAGCAACTGGGGTGGGTGGGAAGTAACTGGCAAAAGATGTTCTGAATTTCAAGAAATAAGAGGTACATCCCAACGAGGCCTATTTTCTATCAGCATGAACTTGCACAACTAAATCTTTGTGTATCATGTTGAAAAAAAACAACCTTCTAATCGCAAGGTGCAGATAGTTAAGAGGAGGAGCCAGGAAACTTGCTGAAAGAGTATGCAGTAAATATAGTTGAATTCTCAATCTCATGCTTTTCTTTCATCTGTTGCAGAATGCAGACTCTCTTCAAGGCTTCAGTTTAAACTCAGTGGTACACAGAGATGATGAGGAATCCAAAATGATGGATACAGTATAATAATAATCCTTTTAAGACTGAAGCCAAGTACTCTTACTACAAAGAAAAGAATGTGGCTATTTTTTGGAGACTTATTTTTATGGGTGCTGCACTTTATTTTTGGCATCTGTTTTTTGGAGGGAGGGTAATCCAGAAACACACTTGTCATATGGTTTGAAAACATGCTGCTAGGTTTTTGGTTTGTTTTATAGAAGAGGGTGGGGGGTGTCGTACGGTGTTGAATGTGAAACTGGATGTGTGTCTGCTACTAAACTTGCCTTTATTCTTAATTTTAGGAATCAAAGTATGAAAAACAAATCTGCACAAAAACAATGTTTACAAGTAGTGATTGATTCTAGGTGGGATCTGCTATAGTCTTTTATTAGGGACATGTCCATATCTTTCTCTGAGAATACTGAAGATCACAGTTGTATTCCTATTCTATACTGCTAACATATTAAGCTCTCAAATCTGATTTTATCATTAATAGCAATAAATCAATAATTGATATCAATATTGCAGATATGGGTGGCTCAGATTAAAGCACTGGCCTTTTACCTCTACTACAGGGATTTAAAATGTTATTTTATGCTTTTAGACAAAGGCCTCTTAATGTTGATTGTCTCCAAACATGGGTCATTTGATATAAGTGGACAGTTGCCTAGAATTACGTTTTAACTGTATTTTCTATCTGTGCTGAAAAGCTGGCTCTTCCTCTTAATTCTATTATTTTACAAATGAAATTTATCCAGTGAAAACCAGTAGTGAATAATTATTTGTGGTGAATATTATTTCAGTATTGGTTCCTGTTAACTACCTTTTTCAAGCTAAGATTGGAGTGCAATATCTTCATACAAGAAATTAAGGAAACTCAAGTACCAAACGCTGGCCAAACCCTTGATTACAGGTTAACTTTGGAATGAGGGGTATTGGGTCATCTTCTCAGTATAAAATGACTAATGGTTTTACTTCAGTAACTGAGTGGTTTGATTTCAAGTGGTGAACTGGCAGCATTTAAAAAAAAAAAAAAAAACCCACCTCAAAATAGCCATTACTAGTTTGAATGCTACTAGGGAGTGAGTTAATTCATTACATACTACTTAAAATCTTGCCTCTTTTTACACTGCTCAAATGGCACCCATGGGCTGAAAAGGTACCAGATTTCCTCCACCTGGTATAATCGGCTCACACCATTCCTTGTTCACCAGTGGAAGGGGACATGTTCAAATCACTGCTATCCCCTGGCTGTTTTGGCTGGCATACAACTATATGCATTAGCTGTATGGGCGGGGGGGTAATTGCCAGCCTGCACTAAAACATGGTGGGCTGACTCAGCCCCAGTCAGGAAGCCATAAACACTTTTTTCTCCCCTGTCCCTACTCTGCCTAATCTTAATTGCATAGAGAAAATAAGGTTTCCATATTGGTCCCAAATATAGGCAACAGGGACAAGGATATCTTTTATTAGACCAACTCCTGTTGGTGGAGGTATGCAAGGTTTCAGAAATCTCGGTCCTTCGCCAGGCAAGCCAGGAATTAATTGTGCCCTGCCCCCGCCATGATGGGCAGATAATGGCTAACATGGGCCTAGGCAAGGCTGGGCCAACATCTGGCAGTGCCTGCACAGATGTGCACGGGGAGGTCTGGTCCCAAGCGGGCCACGGCGGGCTGCACGTCTGTTTTTACCCAGTGAAACAAACCCATTGCAAGAATGGGTCTCTGGCAAATACTTATTGACTAGATATGATGGTCCAATAAAAGATATCATTGTACTACTTAATTGGGAATAACAAAGAAAGTCTTTTTATAATCCATAACCTTTAGAGGGTTGGGTTTTTTCTTTTGCTTTTTTGTTAGCTATAAGGTCTCCATTTTGATCTGAGGCACTTACTGCTGTGGTATCTAGCCCCTATGTGTGCCACAGGTGGTGATGGGCAGAAACTGTGTTTTTTCTGTGAGAAAGTACAGCCTTTAAATTAGGGTGGAGAATCTTTACTCCCATGGGCCATTTTGAACACTAGTAGAAGCTCTGAAGGCTGGATAGGGAGTTGCAGGTGGGTGTACTCAAGAGTGGGGGAAACAAGAAGAAAAGGCCCAAGTCCATGGGTCTATGGCCAAGAGGTAGATCGTGCTCTACTGGTAGATCACAAGTTGTCTCCTTTAGATCAGGGTGATGGAAGGGGGACCAGCCCTTTTAAGATCTTCTCTGGGGAGGAGAGTGGGACTAGTACCCCAGGGGGTCGGTGGGAGGAGATGGGCTAGAAGAGCTCCTCCAACACAGCAGGGAAGGCTCTCTCTAAAAGAGAGTGCTTCTCTCTACTCTTGAGCCCAGTTGCTGGAGTTCCCTAGAGCTTGCTGTCAGTAAGAGAGGACCCAGCTCAAAAGGTCCTGCTGGGGTTGACGCCTGGATCAAGTGGATTGTGTGCACCATACGTCCTCCCCAACCCTTTGGAGCTAGGCTGTGGCTCCATCCCTGAGTCCATGCCCTCCATCTCTGTTCCCTTCCCCTGATCTCCCTCTTTCAGTACTTGAAGGTAGGGGCTAGATTCAGTAATTGGGAAGGGACCAAATAAAAAACAGCCATAGGCCAGAGGTGTGGCTGCCCTAAAGTAATCATTGCCATGGAGAATTAAGAATATTTGGGTTTGTGGGGAAAAGTGGAGAGAGAGGGGGAGGTGTATGGCCATTGAAAAAAAAAATTGGTGTAGGAAGAATGGTCAGAGCCACAGCCTTGAAGGCTTTTTAAGTATAAAAAGATTTAATTAATGATCTTTAAATGAAACTATCCAAAAGAGCTAGACAGGTCAGGTGCCTATGGATACTTCATATAGTGGCTGCTTGGATACAGAGGTTACTGACAGCCAAATCTGTCATGGTCCTTGAGAAACTGACTGCAGTCCTAAAACCATTTATCCTGTATGATTACTCCAAGGTAAGGGATTTAGGGCTGCAGCCAAACAGATGTTACTTTGAATAGCAGCTGCCTTGAATGGTGGTGGCTGCACTTCCCAAGACTTACCTGATTTTTGAATATGTTGATACATGAGATTAAAAGATTGCTAACAAAGTGCTGAACCATGCCAGAATACTAATGGTGTGAGTGGGTGAAAACAGAAGTGATGGCCGTGTGGTGGTGGCCTGGCCCGCCCCGGGTTGGGAAGTCGTGACGAACACAGTCTGGACCAGGTCAGGGCACTGAACAGACATGCTGGTGGGCGAGGACCATGGTGAATGTGCAGCTGGCCCCACCCTCATGCTGTGTCCAGTGCCTTTCCCCCACCATGATTGGCAGCTAATGACCAACGTGGCCCTCTGCAGTCCTGGGTCAACATCTGGCTGTGCCTGCAAAGATGTGCAGGGGAGGTCTGGTACCAAGCAGGCCGCTGTCATGTCTGTTTTTACCCAGTGAGACAGACCCATTGCAAGAATGGGTCTTTGGCAACTGCTTATTGGCTAGACATGATCATTGTTTTTTGGCCTTCAGCATTCTGATCTTGCTTGCTGCTTTCTAAAGTAGCGGGGACTATGGTAAATGAGCTCTGGGAGCCTAATGAGGCTCTAAAGATGTCCAAGTGAGTGCAGTGGCTGTAAATCTGAGTAACTTACTGCCCAAGGAACAGGCAGCATGGCATGAAATGGGAACCGGATCTAGTTAATCCAGACAAAACTCTCCAACTGTGGGCTGGGACCCCAGCTGGAGTTCTAATCTCATAACAGGGACCTGTGTTCAGTGCATTTTCATCATTGCTGACTGGGGGAAATGCAGTGAACACGGGTCTCTGCTCATAGGTACTTTGTTTGTCTTTGCTGTTATAATTTTATGTGTCTCAAAATAGGCTCATAAGCAGACTTTTGGAAGCCACTGTTTTAGAGGCAGGTAGGTGAAGCGTCTATGACTTGTTCACTGCCATCAGCAAGTTCTGTTGTTGGAACTATCTTCAGCACTTTTCAAGACAGGATTCCCATATTAATCAGTCTTCACAAAAGGACAAGCCAGGCTATTTTTTACATGGCAGCTACCCATTCCATCACCTCTCAGAACTCTTGGAATTAAATGATGCAACATGGATACTTCTGTTAAAGCACTACCATCACAAGGCATAACATAGGCACACCAAGTAATTACATTGGGCCCTAAGCAATTACCCCCAACACCTGCCTTGTTGTGCTAGACCCCGTCACTAAGAAGCTATACAACCTATAGTCACAGCAAAGTGGACAGCTTCCATGTCCTACAACCCTTAATGTGCATACATCAACTGAAAATGCTAGGAAGGGAGCAGCCTCCCCAAGGTCCAGCAGTGTACACGCACTAGCTGTGTCTGATGTAAACACTAGGGTACTCGCTGGAGATTGCTGCAGCTGGTACATGTGCATTCTGGGCCACATTGCTCGCTGGGATCCAGAAGCTGCCTGTATTGCAGTAGCCCACAGTCTGAATGCATTGGCCACCATGGTAGCCTCTGGTAATTGCCAATGGAGATGGCAGCAGCTGCTACATGCAAATTGTGGACTGCCCCTATGGGTAGAGATGCAATTAGAGGATTCCAATGGAAAGGGGGTGGAGGGGTGATTCCTGCTTAGGGCCTCTTGCTGCAAGATAGAGAGGGTGGTGGTGGAGGATGAACAGGGTTACCTATTTAAGTCCACAGTGAGATGCTTTCCTTTCTGCTCTTTAGGCCCCATAAAGTAAACGTTTGACTCTCAGCTGATGATCTACAGATGTTTTGAATAATATCTAAGTGGTTCAGGCTCCACTCGTTTCTGAGAGGGACAGATGCATCTGAGACAAAAGGGAATGCAAGAGAAATAGGGTGGCCACATATGTACATCTGAGGACACCTATGAGAAATACAGGTTGCAGGGCTGCATTGGAGCAGGGAAGGCTCACTTGTCAGGCAATCAAGAAAATTACAGAGTAAAGTGAAAAATGTTTATATAAAAAAACTGCCATGTAAATTATAGCTGTAGGAACAAAAACTACATGGGATCTAGATTATCTAAATTGGCTACATGTATTTTGCATGAAATGCTTTCAGGATTCTATATATTCTTAATTTCTCTATCCTTGAGATGCTGTAATATGCAATGTAGTCTCTAATTCTACTCTCACTGTAGTCAGCCTCTTACTCTAGCATTGTTCTTGAATGTATCTCTGGGCTATAACCTTAGATATTGATTGGAGAATTACAGTTATATTCTACTACACCAAACGTGGTTTGTTTCTTTTACTTTGAGGAGTGAGCAAATTATCAGAATTTTTCTAATACTCTAAACTAGTGGAATTTGACTAATCAGCAATTCAGGCTTGTAACTTTAAGCATGGATAAATATAAAGCCTTAAAGGGAGCTGTAATGTGACTAACCTTAGCTGGTCTAGCAAAGTCTGAAGTGAATCATGAGAAGACTCGCTCATCCCAGCTTTGGAAATAAGATCTCATTTTGCTACAATAAAATTCAATGTACTTCTAACATGTTGGTTTTGTAACAAGTTTAGGACTATACAAACTGACTATTGTAAGCATCATTTGGGGAGAAGGAGTAGTCAAAGCAATAGTTGATTATCCTGATCCTCAAACCATGCAGGTGTAATCTGACTGGTTAATGGAACTGTGGACATGTGTTTACAGAATCAGGTCTAATGCAACTTTCCCCCCTCCCTACAAAGGGTTTTGTCTGGTGTAAGTGGCAAAGAATCATAGCTTCCATCACTTTGGGCAGGAGACTTTTATACAGCTTAATTGTTATCAAGCTTTACAGATCATAAGCTTGTGGGGTTTTTCCTGAATGTTATCCCTCCACCTCTAGTTATATCAACCCACATGATTCCTTGCCCTTCAATACAGACTGGCCTATATATCCCCCCACCCCCCATTAATAATTGCTCAGCAATACTAGCTTATTTTGCTTGCTGCTCTAGTATATTTATTCCTGCCAGCTTTAAAACTTGTTGTTCAGACAAACTTGAGTTCATAGTCTGATAAAGCCATGGGCAGGTAGGGAAGGAAACTTCTGATCACTGATCCCTTTTTTCCTCCTGCATTCCCCCTCATACCTAGTGATGTGGCTTTCCTGTCCACTGCTGCCATAAGTCTAGGGTGTTTTTTTCCTCTCTCACAAAATGTATTTTGGATAATCCTCTACAGAAGTTTGTTGTATTTCCCAAATCAAAAGTTTTCTACCATATTTTGAGCCACAAAGCTTTTCATTCAGGCTTGCAAGATTTCTGAATAATTGTTAGCCTAAGCTAAGCATATAATTGCTCATGATCAAAATAGAAGAACTGAAGTCGCTTGTCAAGTTTTAAATGTGTAGAAGGGTAATGTCTGTCTGTCACATCTTTCATGGTGGTACCTGCAGTTATCGTCTTTCAAGTGTCTCATTTGAACATTAGAACCTGTGTGTTATAAGCAAAGTCCAGTAGACTGCAGTGATAGCATGCTAAGTCATCAAATCTGCCTCAAGCTTTGACTCAATTAGCATTTTTCTGAGAAAAACACACTTGTTTTTGTTTAAAAAATCATTTTAATGCTATACAATCACGATTGTAAATAGTATGTTTAATATGAAGAGTTTTAAAATGCACCTACAGAAGGAAAAACTAGATTATTGAACATTGAAAGATATAGCAATTCTAGTGATTTGATCTATTGAGTTGGCACATTACTCAGCACAATTAAAAACAGTCCTCTTTGTGAAATCTTAATACTCTGTAGAAATGAAAATTCAGATGAATCCAAGTAGCTTCTGCTCATCCATCCTAGATCTCACTTTATCTCTGTGTAGCAGCTTCCTTTTGGCTTGCCTCTGGCAGCTTGGTTTGCAGGAAAGCATGTACAGGGGGCCAAATCATGTTGGTCTCTGTTCCAGAGAAAGATTCCAACACACCTTTCTTTCTACAGCGGAGACAGTGGAAGTATTGAAGTCAGTTTTTCCCCATTCTACCTCATCCTTCCTTCTCTGGCCTTCCTTGTGTGTATAGAAGAAGTAGCTTCTTTTCCCACCTCCCCCCAAAAAGTGTTAGCTGGTATATAATGACATACTGAAACCATTTGTCACACAATTGTGACATGATCAAAAGGAGGACAGCAACATCCAAGACATTTAGGTCCTAATTCTATCAAACAGGCTTTAGGAGTTACTATGCATAGTACCATTTGTTAAAATAAACTATTCCATATAGCAATTGGTATGTTGGCCTATCTAACTGTCAGACAAATTGGCAGCATGCTTGTTTTGTCTCGTTAACACCCAGAGTAGGCATAGTCCACTAAGCTGGGGTTCAGTCCATGCAGCCCCCACACAGCTTCCACTCGCATGTTTAACGTGTCCAGCATAATAAGTGGTCAGCCTCCTGCATGTATTTCATGCACTTGTGGGAAGCCTCCACTGACAGCGAGAGCAGAGACTGGAGCAGGAAGAGCTCGGATTTCTGCCCACAACTCTATGGTGCTGGCAGACCTGTTTGCATGGAGGCACTGTACGCAATCCAATTAACAGGACACAGACATATGGGTTTGCAGCCTGCATTTGCCCACATGGCAGGCTCCACATTCTCCAAGAACCCACTGTTTGGGGGGGGGGGGGCCATAGCCAGTGGAGGCAAAACTTAAACAGGTACTTAGATACCCAGGTGGTGTGGGCTATTCTACGCTATCATCACCTTTGTTAACATCCTGTGTCTACCATAACCTTACAGGCATTCAAAAGTAAGCATGTGGCAACCACTGAATTATGTTGCAAACATGTTCACAAATTTATCAGCTATATTTATATTGGGTACAGTGTAATCAAACTACGAGTTGCCTCTGGCCATACCCCCGTACCTGTCCAGAGGACCACAGGCATTAATAAAGCCCCTTTTGACCAAGTAGCTTCTGAGTCTGCTTTCTCTAGCAAAACCACTCATCCCTAAACACAATATGCTGAAAAGGACTAGAATCGGACTGTCCCTATTCCATATCCATACCTAAGTAGCAAGCATCCACAAACAGCTACATTGGAATCCATTATTACCGCATATTCCTCTCATGCTACCAGCAAGAACTAGGCTCCACATTTAACGGGTATTCAAAGCGTTGCCATTTCAGCTCATCCTCTTTCCCCATGGAATATGTAGCCATCTGCACGTACCCAACTGCTAGTTTATTTGTTGGTTTTATTAGTGCTTTGTCACTTGACATTCTACCATAAGACCACCTATTAAGCTAAGAAAGTTGGCAAATGTTTAATACATCCAGGATGCAACTAAGAGTTCTGGAATGAAGGCTCTACTGGCAAAGCTATCTTAGCAAAGGCAAGTCTCACAGCTGTGTATTACTTAAATGTAAAGCTTCCTATGACTACAGGAAAGGCTTTGCCTTGTTCTTGAAATAACGGGGGGAAAGTTTTTAATCCAGCAAACTAATGATTTACCTCTGCCATGCACTATTACACATTGTACTGTTACTGTCTTTTGCAAGATAATGATGAAAGACTAAAGATTTTGCAAGAATATCTGGATATAGTCACAATAGTCATTCTCCTGAATCCATTGGAACATTTGGAATATCAGGCTGCTCCAGGGGCCAGGAGTGCTTTTCACCTCTGGCGAAAAGGCTGTAACCCTTTCTATTCAGATGTAGCCACAGTCATCCAGGCCTTCATAGCCTCGAGGATAGAACGCTGCAATGTTCTGCCCTTGATGACTATTCAGAAGCTGCAGCTGCACAGAATGCAGCAGCCCACCTTCTTTCAGGAGCGGCTGACCATGAGCACATCACACCAGCTTTTCAGCATCTCTACTGGCTGCCAATAGCTTTCCAGGCACAATTCAAGATGCTAGTTTTGACCTATCACATGGATATATCTGAAAGACCGCCTGCTCCCTTATGTTCATGCCTCGGAGGTCAGCCCGGAGCACCACCTTGCAAGTTATCAGCTACCCGTCGGGTTTCTCCAGCCAGAGTGCATAGAGAAATGTTCTCTGTGGCTGCCTCACAATTAGAACTCTCTTCCCTTGGAGGTTCATCTAAGCCTGAGCCTGCTCATCTTCTGGAGATAATGTAAGACTTTTCTATGTAGCCAGGCATTTGGCAGGTGGGGATATGAGATTTTGAAGCCTGGAATAAATGGTTGGTGGATGATGGCCCATCTGTCAATGAGGTGCCTGAGCATTTGAAAAGAAAAGAGTAGCTCCTTGCCGTATTATTTAATAGGGGCAACTGATTGTTTTTTATGTAGCATTTTAAGTGTGCAAAACTTATTGCAATTGCTTATCTTAAGATGCTGTGAAGATTGATAAGTGGGACAGTGATATTCCAATTTTACAATGGGAAACAAGTGGAGAGAGAGTCAATAGTTCATAGCCAGCCCATGTGTCCATAGCGGAGCTGGGATTTAAACTCTGGTCTCCATACCCCCAACTCTCTCACATCTTAGCCCAGGGAACTATACTACCTCTGCTCATCTGAGCCTGCTTACTGCTTAGTATGTATTGTTTTAGGCCAGGGCGAAAGCCAGAGCCTTAATAAATTTGATTTGATACTGCTTAGTACTTACCGGTAATAGTCCAGTACTGGCTTGGTTTGTGTCTCATAAGCTTTCAGTCTCTTCACAACAGTCTCTGGTTTATCATCATCACGCTGGACAAGCGGCTCTCCAGTGATATCATCAGTACCCTCAAAATGGATAGCAAACATAAGTTTGTTACAATTTGAGTGGCTTTTGTGTTGCTGTAGCAGTTATTGCTATCAATTTCTAATTAGTAAAATGAAAAAAGGTCTAACATGAGGACAATCCTACTTTATCCATAAAGGAAAGATGGTGTTTTCTAGACAGCACAGTTCAAATCAAATCAAGTTTGCGTGACTATCTGGTCCTTGCGGTTGCACAGTTCAATGATTTAAACAGGAAGTGGCTAGGGTAGCTGTGATGTTCAGATCAAGAGCACAATTCACTGCAGTGTTCGCTTAAAACAGACCATCACTTTGGCTGGGGTCGATTCTGCAAGGGAAGGATAAAATGGCTCCTACTCACTCCTCAAAGCTAGGCTTTCTTGGTGTAAGCAGAGCTTCCCAAACTGGGAGAGAGTGGCATGACCCAAATTGGTTCACCCCATCTGCAGATATGGTTGTGATCCCAATGTCTTCCTTCCATGGTTCTGCTCCACAAGATAATGTTTAAATCTCAAAATGGAGTCTCGCAGGTAAGAACTTTTTTTGGAACTACTGATGTAAGTGAGGTGAAACTGGCCTTTGGGGAAGAGATTATCCTGGCTTAGCCAACACCCCGTAGTTCTCAGAGTGGGGGCAGCCCCCCCCCAAGGGGGGAATGGGAAGTATTTGTGGGAGGGGGCTGGTGTGTGAGAAGGAAGACAGCTGGTAAACACCTAGCTCCACTGACTGAGCTAGAGGAAATTTCCAAGATGATGGGCTAGTAAAGAGGAGAGGAAGAACAAGGGAGAGGAGGTGGGGGAGGGAGAGAAGCCACAGGAGTGTGGGAAGGGGGTGAGGGAACAAAGTATGTGTGTGATGGGAGTAGGGTCTCAACTACCCAAGACATGAAGTGGAAGGGGGAACAGCATAAGTATTTTGAGAACCACTAACTTTAGCTGTTCTTGGGCAGAATCTCCAGGAACAGCTAACCACAGGCAGGAGCCATGAGGAGCAGATCCAAATAATTTTATTAATGTTCAAACTTCAAGAAGGGAAAGAATGTGAATTTCACAAGTGGGAGCAGTATCTTATTTACTTATATCATTTATAGCCTGCCCCATGGTACCTTGGGGGAGCATACGATAAGACATACATTTTAAAAAAAATACAATATGACCAATAAAATTATAAAACCGATTTGTAAGACAGATTAAGCCTGAATAACCCAAAGCCCCCACCCACTACCCATCCCCTTCACCGAATGCCTGGCAAAACAGCCAGGTCTTGCATTGTCTGTGGACGGAGAGGAGATCTGGAGAAAGGCGAACCTCCACCAAAAGGGAGTTCCACAGTCACGGCATGGCCACTGAGAAAATCCTCGGACGTCACCACCTGGGAGACCTCCAAGAGGGTGCCCCCAACCGATTGCAGGGGCCAATCCAGAACATAAAGGGGTGAGGTAGGTACGCAGGGCCCAGACCATATAGGGCTTTAAAAGGTAATAACCAACACCCTGAATAGGGCCCAGAAGTCTATAGGCAGCCAGTGCAGTCAACGGAGCACCGGTGTTATGTGCTCACAGCAGCCGGTCCCCCTCAGGAAGCAGGCCACCGCATTCTGCAGTCAACGGGTCATCACCAAGGGTAGCCCCACAGAGTGTGTTGCAGTAGCCCAATCTCGAAGTGATAAATGCATGGATGACTGTCGCCGGATTGAAGCCTGAGATATAGAGCCGAAGACAACGAACCAGGTGTAACTTACAAAATGCACTCATTGCCGCAGCCGCCACCTGGGCATCCAGGAGGAGCTGTGAATCGAGGAGTACTCCCAGACTCCGAACCTGAGCAATACACTCCATCAATGATGGGAACCTCCACTCCCTCGCCCCTTCCCACCAATATCAAATCTTATCGGGATTTGGCTTCAGATGGCTCATCCTCGTCCCCACCACAGCCAGACACCTGCTTACCACCGAGACTGCAGGGCCTGGGTCAGATGAAATGAGAGGCAGAACTGTGTCTCATCAGTATATTAATGGCACCCAACTTCAAACCCTCTCACGATCTCACCCAAAGGCTACATGTACACACTGAACAGGAGAGGGGACAAAATAGCAGTGGTGGGACCCCGGGCCCATTACCGGCTACCGGATTTACCGGTTCTACAAAAACCGGATTCCCGGATTAAATCCGGTATGCCGGTACCGGATTTAATTCATTGGTTTCAATGGGGCGCTGTGTCCCCATTGAAACCAATGAAATATCCCTCCCCCTCCCCCTCCCAGGCTGCGCGGGTGGAAGGGGGGACACCCCCCACCCACCCTGCCCAGCCTGG
>QEPC01011191.1:4709030-4737506 GCA_003113815.1 Sphenodon punctatus | reverse complement strand
TTTTTACATTGCAGCCATTTTTAAATGGCTGCAATGTAAAATAATCCGGTACCCCGGAATCCGGTACCGGGGCCGGATTACCGGGTCAAATCCGATAATGCCGGTACGCCCGTTACCGGCATTATCGGATACCGGATTCTACCGGTTTCCCACCCCTACAAAATAGATCCCTACGGAACTCCACACGTGAGATCCCGGGGGGATGATGTAAAATCCCCCTGAACCATACGCCGAGTTCTTCTGGCCAGGAAAAAGCAGAACCATTCAAGAACAGTTCCGCCCACACCAGCATCTCATGGTCAACCACGTCAAAGGTCGCTGACAGATCTAACAAAATCAAAAGAGTAGACCGACTTCGGTCCAACTCCTGGCGCAGATCATCAACCAAGGCCACAAGCGCAGGCTCAGTGCCATACCCTGGACGAAAGCCAGACTCTGAGGGAACAAGGAAATGGATGCGGTCCAGATGCCCCTGGAGCTGCTGGGCCACCACCCGTTCAATAAGCTTCCCTAAAAAGGGAATGTTAGAGACTGACCCATAACTGGAAAGGGAGTCAGATTCAAGAGATGGCTTCTTGAGCAAAGGCCGCATCACAGCCTCCGTCATAGTCCCCATAACCTTGCCCTCCACAATGGAGTCTTTGACAACCCCAACGTCTCCCAGCTGGCTTTCACCAGCCAGGACGGGCTGCAAATTGTGCATCCAGTTTGCAAATTGTGAATTTCACAGCCCCCAGCACCTCCACCACATCAGTGGGCGATACCTGCTGAAATTGATCCCGCAAAATCAGACCAGACAAGGCATCCATAACTTTGGGTACACCCACTGCATCAAGCGCAGCATCGAAATCATGGTGGATAAGAGTGATTTTATCCACAAAATAGTCAATGAACATGTGTCAGCAGGCACTGGAAGATTCCAGTTCCAGGGGGAGAGAAGCCGGACTAACCAGGCCCTTCACCACCCATAAAAGCTCCACTGGAGGTGACTTTGCGGATGATATGATGGTAGCAAAGAACTTCCTCTTTGCTGCCCGCATAGCCACAGTATAGGTCTTTAACACAGGACTATGCCGCAATCGGTAGCTTCAGTAAGAGCGATGGTGGCGCCATACCCGAACAGTTTCCCCACCTGCTTCAGCAGGTCTTCCATGAACCACATAGCCCTGTGTTGCTTATGCGTGGGGAGCGGATGCCTGGCGATGGCCTCTGCTAACAAGGTGCTCCATAAAGCAACGAGGTCATTGAGCAATCAGCCGTCAAGGTTGGAAGGTATATCCCCCAGAGCATTCCGGAACTGCTCCAGTTCCATAAGTCTCTGGGGGCAAACCAAACTAACCGACTCTACACCCTGCTGGGGGCAGACATACACCAGGAGATAGGCCCGCAGGAGATAATGATCTGTCCATGACAAGGGCACAGGTGACACCTCCCCCCACTATCAGACCCTCCACCTCAAGACCAGTGCAAAAAACCAAATCCTGAGTATGCTCTCCCCCCCCCCAGCCCCACCTCGTGAGTCAGGCCAGATACCACCTGAGACAGGCCCATAGTTGTCATGGTGGCCATGAACTCTTGCTCCGACCCCTTAATACTGGTGTCAGCATGAATATTGAAATCCCCTAAAACCAGCAGCCTTGGGGATCGCAATACCACCTCCGAGAACAGATCGGCTAGAGCAAGTAGAGATGCTGCCGTACAGGAAGGTGCACGGTATACAAGCAGCACCCCCCACCTGTCTCCTTGAGCCAAATCAACCACAAGATAAAGGCTCTCTATACCGGATGGGGTATTTTATGACCTTACATTGAGAAATGACACCAACATTTTTTGCATTGTTGCAGAGCTCATTATGAAATAGTTGCTAAGAAGTACAGAACAAGCTTGGCTTTTCCTGTCCTTTCCTCCACTGAGAACAAGCACACGCCCTTCTAAGCCATACTCACCTAGCGGAAGTAGTTAAGTCACTCCAAACCACTCCTCTGCAGCAGTCACCCTATTGACACCACAGAGTTTCATTTGTGTCACCTTAATGTTTAACACAGTGTTTCAGTGGCTGACACAAATTAGAGAAAAAACTTGTCTAGCACAGCCCAAGGCATGCATTATCACTCACAGGCACTTTGGGAGGATTGAATTCAAGATTGTAGACTCTGCCGCTAGCAGGATGGATCCAGCGTGCAGTGAGGCGTTGCTTAATGGTTTCAAAAGGCAAATCTAGGTCAATCACGGTGCCTATCTCACATGCTTTATCCAGAGCTTCAGCCTGAGGAACAGTCCTGGGAAAACCTTTTAAGGAGATAGAGGTTAGGAACGTGTCATTAATTAGAAATGAACTAGACCCCACTTTATGAGAATTAGTCAGACAAGGAAGAGTAGACAGCGTAGCGCTATATGCCAAAGTGCATGATGTGGGAGTGTGTACTGGGGGAGATATTCTAGATATTCACCACAGTTTCCAGAGTTTCTGCACTTCTAACATGGTCAACATGAAGGTATCCCTTTTTGCAGACCATTAAGAAGTGGCAATCATCACTCTACCATGGTTGTAAAGAAAGTTCACTAGTCAAATGAATAGCCCATCATTTGTCTAAGCTCATCACTGAGTAGGGATGGAGGTATAATGGACATTAGTGCTCAAAGGAACCTGCAGTCCCAAATTTTTTAATCAAATTAAGTTTCTGGAAATGAATATCCAATTTCAAATTCATTGCAGTTATGATATTTATCACATATTGGCAACTCTTAGTACACCACTATGTTGTGTTTTCAACTCTTCACTCATGCGATTCTCTTGCTCCTGTTATTTGACACACAAACAAAAAAAACTTTCCCAAAAGTCATGGCAGTGGCTCCAAGACTCAAACAGCGACATCTGTTGTGGTTCTGTAAGAGCCAATAAACTCTTCTCAACTTGTAGAAAGTTATACTTTGCCATCTCAGCATTACAGAAGCTTAGCAGGCAACTCAATTTAGAGTCTGACTTAGATGAATGGCAATTACCAAGCTAATGTTTGTTATACTAAAATGTTGGTAGTCTGAAATGATTTATTAGTTCCATAAATGTGCCTAGCACACAGTATCAAAATTGATGTTCCAATTCACTTCCTAAACTCCAGGAATGAATAGTGCTCTTTTGGCATTAATTAGATAGGGCAGGGAATTTTAGGACACTTAAGTATTTTAGGGAGGGAAGTAAACACAAACTTTTATGGTTTAAGTTTGTGGTTTGAAACCCTTTATGAAATTGATGTGTCTGCACAATGCTTTTAAAACCCTTCTGATAGATCAAAGGGCATGGTCACGCTAGAAGTGCTGTCCAGTTCTACCCAAAGTCACTGACATACACAGAGCAACCAAGAATCAATTTTTATTTATTTGTTTACTTTTTCTACTGGGGATTTTATCAACTGTCTTTACTTGGAAATGGCTGAAGTTTTTCTGTTGAAGCTTTCCATAATAGTTTATGCTCACCCTTTCCTGACTAAAGGGTAGAAAATTATAAGTAACTGGCAATTATTAGCCACATTCTACATATGGAGAAATCAAGGAACAGAGAGAACATGGCTAGTCAATGTCATACAACAATTCTGTGGTAGAAAGAGCAACTATCAGCCTCCCAACTCTCAAGACTATGGCTGTTTTTACACGGATGCCTCCCTCCCCCCCCCCCCCCGCAACTCGGTGTTTGGATGAGTTTGCGAGAGGAGCATCTGTGTAAATGGCTGTCGGGGGGGAGGGATGGGTGCACACTCAGCGTTCGCTCCTGCGCAACACCCACCTCCACCCATGGAGCACTCCGGAAAACCAGAGGAGGCACCATGGATGGAGATCCGTGTAAAGGGACATACACCCACCTCCACCCACCGTGCCAAAACACCCATCCCCATCTGTGTAAAAAGGGCCTATGGTACAATTACCATTTGTCCACACCCAACTGTCAGAGAAACCTGAGGGAGCCAACCTTCCTAATTAAAGTTTTCCCTTCCCCATAAAAAGTTTCCCAGCATCTAAACTTACCATCCAGCAGCCAGTGGTATCGGTTTAGAGTTTTCAGTTCACTCAGCATGAGTCGTGTCATGATGTCATCAGGAATAAGCTGCCCTTGATCAATGTAGGACTTGGCAATGACACCAACTTCTACGGAAGCAAAACAAACCCAGTATCATTGCTCTCTGTCACTTCAGGATGATAGAAGCAGCCTGAAGCTGGAAGGCTTATGAGTTTTGCCGGAAACAGACACAACATTTTGGTCTAAACTGAATTTATTTTAATTACAGCTTTTAAAAAGTTCTTCGTTTTCAGAATAATCCAGCTGAGCAAATGATGAACCTGATCCTGAAATATTAGTAGCTTTACAGTCTGTAGTTCTAGTCATCAATGGTATTGGAATCTTACTGATCTCAGGAATCTTACCCTCGAGTAAATATTAACTGCAAAGAACCAGAGAAGTCCTCCTTCATAAACCTGTGGAAGGGGATTATTTTTTATTTGTTTATTTATTTATTTTAAAAATTTATAACCCCGCCCCTCCTGCCACAGGCAGCCCGGGGCGGCTAACAAAATCTATCCCTAAAATATATAAAAACATCAAGTAACAAGAATCACAATAAAAGTGAGGAGAAAAACCCATAACCCCCACCACCCCATCCACCCCCACCCTTCTCCCTCCCCAAACGCCTGACGGAACAGCCAGGTCTTACAGTTCCTACGAAAAAATGGGACGTCAAGGACCAGACGGGTCCCCACCGGGAGGGAATTCCAAAGGCATGGCGTGGCCACCGAGAACGCCCTGTCCTGCATAGTCCCCCAGAAAACCCGAGGGACCGCCAACAGGGCGCCCCCAGATGACCGCAGGGGCCGGTCGAGCAGCCAGGAAGTGAGGCGATCCCGCAAATAGGCAGGGCCCAGACCGTGTAAGGCTTTATAGGTCAAAACAAAAACTTTGAATCAGGCCCGGAAGATTATTGACAGCCAGTGCAGAGATCGGAGCACTGGTGTAACGTGCTCTCAGCAGCCCAACCCCAGCAGGAGCCAAGCCACTGCATTCTGCACCAGCTGCAGCTTCCGAGCCATCACCGTAGGTAGCCCCAAGTAGAGCGCGTTACAGTAGTCTGAGAGGTGATAAAAGCATGGATGATCGTGGCCAGGTCTGGAACCGAAACCAGCGGCCGAAGCTGCCGCACCAGATGTAACTGGCAGAAGGTACTCCTCACCACAGCCTCCACCTGGAGATCCAGGCAGAGCTGTGCATCGAGGAGCACCCCCAGGTTTCGAACCTGGAAAGTCAATGGAGAACAAACCCCCTCAACCGAGGGGGCCGTAATCTCCAACGGCTTACCCACTAACATCACCTCCGTCTTGTCAGGCTTCAGTCGCAGTCAATTAGCCCTCATCCAGTCCCCCACAGCTGCCAGACATCAGGTAAGCACCGAGACAGCTGGGCCTGGGTCGGTTGAAAATGAGAGGTACCTCACCCCGCACCCTCGGATCACCTCACCGAGCGGCTACATATACATGTTGAACAAGAGAGGGGACAAGACAGAACCCTGCGGGACCCCACACAAGAGGTCTCAGCGAGATGAAAAATAGTCACCGAGTACCACCCGCTGAGTTCTCCCGGTCAGGAATGAGCGGAACCATTCAAGAACAATCCTGCCCACCTCTGCACTGTCCTGCAGGCGCATCACCAACAACTTGTGGTCAACGGTATCAAATGCAGCCAACAGATCGGATTTGAAGTAATGATGGGGCATGTCATTTTTTTCTATAAGCCCTGAAATCGTGGTGATAAGGGGCACAGCAGAGGCCCAGCACCTTTGAGATGCCTGCAGGAAACACTGTATAGCAGGAGTGGGGAACCTCAGGCCTGGGGGTCAAATGCAATCTATGGCTAGTTTTTATTTGGCCCCTTTCCAGTTCCTGGATCTGGCCCCTGGGTCCAGTTCCTATCCTCAAGCACCAAAAGACTGGACTGAAGGCAAGGGAGCAGAAATGTGGACATGTACACAAGAGTAGGGGATGGATCCAAGGCACAGATCTACAATCTGGATCCTTTTCTTCCCGAGTACACCCTATATGTACCCCGTCCTTAACTTGGATGTGGCCGCTGGACTTTGTACCAATTTTCAAAGTGACCCCCAGGCGGGAGAAGGTTTCCTACCATGGCTGTATAGCTTCAAGTTGCTTTAGTCAGTCTGACTAGGTCTCTTCCTCCTTTGCTTGTAAGCAGTCACAGGGACACTCACTCAGAGGCAGGCAGCATAGTTCCTGAAGAAAAATCTTCTTTGTGTGATTCTTTCTTTGATAAACTTTATAGAAGTTAATTTTTCCTACTCACCTACAGGCAAACAGCGTGTTCGGAATCCAAAACCCATCTCACTTAACACCATGCATCAAGTGATCACTTAATAAAGGACAGCAGAGGTGAGGGCGGCACTTGAAGGCACTTATAGTTATAAAAATACTGGCAATCATTTTGAGGTTTATTGACTAAGGCAGGCTGTCCCAACTCCTTGGCCACTACAGCTGGATTTCCTCAACAATTGACTGTTGGGCTGGATTACAAAAAAAATAATAAATCTCTTGGCGCGTGGCCAGCGTACGTTATTTCCATGGTACGGGGAGTACAACCCCTGTTCAGACTTAGCAACATGAACTGTGCAAGTTAAACATGCGGAATCTGGAGCCATTCCTGCCTCATGTCTTTCTGGAAATTTGTATTTTATTTAGAAAAATACTGATATTTAATACAGTCAGATTTTAAGATCATGGATTTTAAGGGCAGATTTGAGCCATGAGCCTGGATAAGGGGTGGTTCACATCGTCCCATACATTTTATAGCGCCTATAAGCCTCTGATTCTTGTACTTGGCATCCTGTAAAGTTTCCTATCCCAGGGAGTCATTTTAGGAGGAAGTATTGCACAGCCATGGTTGGTCAGGAGTTTCTTACCAAGAAGTACCACGTGCAGCCCCTCCTCTCTTCGCTTCACTGGCTTCCCCTTCCTGAACGAATCCTGCACAAGCTCCTAGTCATCACCTATAAAGCTCTTCACAACCACGCTCCCCCCTACCTCTCTGCACTTATCGCCCTCCATACTCCAGCCCGTGCACTTCGCTCCTCCTCTGTCCCATCTCTCACCCTTCCACGCCTTCCCTGCTCCCCTAAGCACCTTCGTCCCTTCTCACTTGCTGCCCCCCATGCCTGGAACTCCCTCCCTGTCCACATCCGCCTTGCCCCCTCCCTTCATACCTTCAAATCTCTCCTTAAAACTCACCTCTTTCGCTCTGCTCTGTCTGACTCTTTATCCTGCTGAGCCACTATTCCTATACCTACGATCGGTTTACCCTTATCCTTGCAACATGGACCTGTCTGCTGTCATTCTCATCATAACCAAGCCAAGTACGTGCACTTGAGACCTCGCATCTTCATGAATGTTAGACCCCTTGTCTTTCCCTCTGTTCCCCTTCCTAAGTCTCTCCCCCAGCTCCTGTCTCTCAGATTGTAAGCCCTAGGGGCAGGGACCGTGTCTATTGTATTACTTTGTAAAGTGCCAGGTACACTGCTGGCGCTATATAAATGTTTGTTAATAATAATAATAATAAAAGTATCACACACTGCAGAAGCCCCGGCCTATCTATTTCTCTTTGCATCCTTTTCACCTTATATTTAATGCAAGTAGTTTAGTAAGGATGTATATACTTCCACCTGTTAGTTCTGGCATCATCCCCATCCCCACCCCCACTGTCCATTTTTCTGAAGTGTTTATCCAGCTGCAGCAGCAGTTTTGAACTCCCTCTCTCACTACCTCTTCCACCTGTTGCTTGCAAGTGGCCTATGGTACATTACGCACCAACCAGCTACAGCACAGTAGATGTAGGCTACACAAGGCTAAAGGCTGAGGCGCATCTGGAGGAGACAGTGCTAACCCAGATGTATTTTCCAAGTGTAGACTGATCACTTTTACTCCTGTCTGCTAAGCGTTCAGATATGCCTGCTGTTCTGCTTCAGTGCCCATTCAAAAACATATTTCCTAGTTAAGTCCACTTTTGTCTTTTTCAGCATGCCCTTGGTTTCCTTTTCACAGCACAGCTTTTCATACTGTTGGGTTTTGTTTGTTGTTGCATTTGGGGTTTTCTTTTTTTAAAAAAGGTTTCTTTTACTTGGGAGCAGTAGGGCTGTTCCAGAGTTTTAGAGCCAGGAATGTTTTGCTAGAAAGAGGAGCTCAGTACTGCAGCCCAGGAGAAGAACTAGAGCTACTCTTTTATAGACTTAGCAGGAGTCTGTGCTGCAGCTTCTTCTGGTAGCCTCCAGAACATTAACATGCTTTGGATTAACAGTGCAATTTCCCTTACCTGCCTAAAGCACAGGGAACATAGATGCTGTCTACTGGATCAGAGCTGCAGTATGTCCAGTCCCTCATCCGACAGTGGCCAACCCCTGATGGAGGGGGAAGACCTCCCATTAGGCAAAAGTGAAAAAAATTCTGCCTCATAAGCACTTCATGATCCCAACGCTTCATCGTTAGTGGAATTGTTTTTGCACTAAAGCCTACAGTTTTACAGCCCTGCCTCCTTATGCTACCTCCCTTTTTACACCTGCAACTTCAGCAGCTTGACTGTATCCCTGTCTCTCCCTATGCTCTTCTGCCCTCTCGTGTCCCTTGTAGATTGAAAGCTTCTCAGGGCAGGGACCTGCCAGTCTAATCACAACTGTTCAGCACCAGGCACGTTGCTAGTGCTATATGAATAAAAGATAGGAATACTAAGAGAGCTGTGTCATCCATACAGATGTCCAGTTTCTCCTTAATTCTTGCCAAACTCCTTGTCTCAATAATACCCACTGTATGAAAAAGCATCTCTTTTTTTATCAGTTTTGAATTAACTGCTCTTGTTTCACTGAACCTCTCCTTGCTCTTGTGAAGCAAGATAGGGAGAATGGTATCACAAAACTGAGCTCTGTTTACAAAGCCTCTAGCAGCTAGGACTTCCTTGTGTGAACTGCAACCCACATCTACACAGTCTAATTAGGTTTAGCAGGGGAGAGGTTGCCAAGCAATAAAGAAGTCTCATAAGAATCTCTTCTCTCCCAAGCAAGATAGCATATTCATAAATGCAAACAACAGTCAGCAAGTCTATTCTTTTCAACAACTGAATCTATGGCAGAGGATCTCAACAGGACAGGAGCTGCTGAAAAAGGCAAAGCCTACTTCTAGTTAAATCATTTTTTAAAGTTATAAACCCCACCTTTTGCTTCTTTCTAAAAGAGAGAGAGAGACGGAGGTATTGAGTGTTTTTCATTTGATCAGTCCTTTGTGAAAAAAGCTAGCTTCCCATTATCATCCTCTCAGCTACCACCGAGCTCCCCATCGACCCCCTAGTGCTTCAATTGTTACCTCAATGTAACCTGTGCGCTCTAAGTATTTTCCTAACACTGTGCCCCTATGTCCTCACCTCCTGTTTGGCTTGCCACTTCTTCCACATTGCCTTTGGCAACTCCTCTCTCTGGATATTCAACAGCTGTCACCAAATGCATCAACTCCTTGTCTTTTTCCTAGAGCTCTCCCAATTTCTCTCTCATGACTGAAAATCCCATCATTTAAAGCACTTAAATTTAGCATCCCAGGCTCTCTTGATTTTTGACAGCATCTCACCTCAACTGCTGCAACCTCTTCCTTATTTCTCTTTTTCAGTCTATCCAGAATGTTTGTCCCATGGCTGCAGCCATGTCACTCTTACCTCTACTCCTTTCTTAAGTTCCTTCAGTGGACATTTCCCTGTCAAGTTCTAATGCCATGTCCTTTCAGTATCCTTTTAAACTGTATGTGCTTTTAACACACATTCACCAGAGCTGGTTGTGGTTGTGCCACAATCCCCTGGTGATAGGAGGGTATGGGGAGGGGGCTGGGGGAGAGGAAGGAGAAGGGTTGTGCCACAACTAGGGATGTGCAAACGCGGTTCGAACCCAAATAGTTCGGAAGGCCAAAAAAACCGGTTTTTGATGTACAAACTCGGTTCTGAATTCGACCGAACCTGAATAGTTCAGAATTTGACCGAACCTTCGGACCGAACTGAACCAAATTTCTGAACTCGATTCTGTTCGCACATCCCTAGCCACAACTCCCCAGTGCCATCATCATGGATACAGGGGTAGACATTAGAGGTGTGCATTTCATTTTCATTATTATAACAACAAAAACAAAGAGGACTTTTTCATTTTCTTTATTGAATAAATAAAATGAAAGAACATAATGAAAAAACCAAAAGAGTTACATTTTGTTATTATGAGTTAATAGGAAAAACCTGAAAAACATTTTTGGCTGTAATGTTTTTGTTTTCCATTCAATTTTGATGGAATTTGGCAGGAGTGTACCTCTAATGGAGGGTATTATGTGTGCCACATTCCAGAAAGATTAGATAAAGATATCAAATTTTATAAGCAGTTGAAATTTGTTATTTTACAAAACTGCATATACATACCTGGCTGTAACGTCTTTGTCTCCCATCCAATTTGGATGAGACATGGCATGATTATACCCCTCCCTAAAGTTACTATCTCTGCCAATTTTCAGAAGGATTGGATGAAGGGTCCTGATGTTATAAGCAATTTACTTGTAAATGCATTCCTGGCTGTAACATTTCATTATTCCCTCCATTTTAAATGTAATTTGGCAGGATTGTATCTCAGAACATCAGGATCATCTCTGCTAAATTGTAGAAAGGTTTAATAAAGGGTCCCAATGTTATAAGCAATTGAAAATTCCCTCTTGAAGACTTTTGTTAATCAGTTAAATAGCACATGCAGTGCAATACAAAGACAGGCATGGCAGGGGGGAAGGGGGCTGTAGAAGGAAGGGAGAGCAGCCCAACAGACTGACAGACACATTCACTGGCCAATTACTGCTTGCTTCCACCTTTACAGGACCAACTGGTGGTGGCTTCAATGCAGGCACAGAGGGTAGATATAAGCTGCTGTTCTTTGGGCCTGCTTTTTGTCTGTGCTTAGCTCTGGCTTTGGTCAGAGCATTTTCTCAGACTGTGCTGGCAGGCTTTGTGTGTGCGTGTGCGTGCGCTAGAGCTCACTGCAACAGTTAAGCTAGCTACATAAACCCAATCCCCCGCGCACCTGGGGTGCTGCCCAACATCTTCCTGCCCCCTCCTGTGGTATCCTCTGAAAGTTGACCGACACCCCTATGCAGCTAGGGTGCCCACCCTGACTGAAGCCTGTGCCAAACAGCAGAGATGACAGATATATCATCTGGCAATTGGCTTGACATTTCAAAGACACCCTGGTTGGGACAGAGATGCGATTGGTCTCTCTTACTGCATGCTTCCAGCTTTCCAGGACCAACCCAGGGTGGCTCTGAGGCAGGCATAGAAGGGACATTTTATTTATTTATTTTTAAAATGTATACCCCACCACCTCCTGCCACAGGCAGCTCGGAGCGGCTAACACCACAAGTAAACAATAATACAACGCATTAAAATCATCATCCCACAGTATATATAATAATAATAATTAATAATAAATAAAAGAACACACACACACACACCTTCACACTCGTCCCACCCCCTACCATCCCATTACCCCTCTCCAAACGCCTGACAGAACAGCCAGGTCTTACAGTTCCTACGAAAGGATGGGAGGTCCGGGGCCAGACAAGCCCCCACCAGGAGGGAATTCCAGAGGCATGGTGCAGCCACCGAGAACGCCCTATCCTGCGTGGCCCCCCCGGGAAACCCGAGGTCCTCCAACAAGGCGTCCCCGGCCGACCGCAAGGGTTGATCCAGAACCCGGGGAGTGAGGCGATCTCGCAAGTAGACAGGGCCCAAATCGTGTAAGGCTTTATAAGTCAAAACGAACACTTTGAATCGGTCCCAGAAGATTATTGACAGCCAGTGCAGAGATCGGAGCACTGGTGTAATGTGCTCCCGGCGACCCAGCACCACCAAGGGCCGGGCCGCCACATTCTGCACCAGCTGCAGCTTCCGGGCCGTCACCATAGGTAGCCCCACGTAGAGCACGTTACAGTAGTCTAACCGAGAGGTAATAAAAGCATGGATGATCGTGGCCAGGTCTGGAACCGAAATCAGCAGCCGAAGCCGCTGCACCAGATGTAACTGGCAGAAGGCACTCCTCGCCACAGCCTCCACCTGGAGATCCAGGCGGAGCTGTGCATCGAGGAGCACCCCCAGGTTCTGCACCTGGGAAGTCAGTGGAGGACAGATCCGATCAATCGAGGGAGCTGTCACATCCACTGACTTACCCACTAACATCACCTCCGTCTTGGCAGGATTCAATCGCAGTCGATTAGCCCTCGCCCAGTTCCCAACAGCTGCCAAACACCAGGTAAGCACCGAGACAGCGGGCCTGGGTCAGTTGAAAATTAGAGGTACAGTTGGGTATCATCCGCATACTGATGAGACCGAACCCCAAACCCCCATATCACCTTACTGAGCAGCTGCATATACACATTGAACAGGAGAGGGGACAAGACAGAACCCTGCAGGACCCCACACAAGAGGTCTCGGTATGATGAAAAACAGTCACCAAGTGCCACCCGCTGAGTTCTCCCAGTCAGGAATGAGTGGAACCATTCAAGAACGATCCCGTCCACCCCCGCACTATCCCGCAGGCGCATCACCAACATCTCATGGTCAATGGTATCAAATGCAGCCGAGAGATCTAACAGGACCAGTAGGGTTGAGAGATCTGTGTCCTTTTCATGACGGAGATCATCTACCAAAGCCACAAGTGCTGTCTCAGTGCCATGACCCAGACGAAAGCCAGACCGAGGGATCAAGATAACCGATGCGGTCAAGATGCCCCTGGAGCTGCTGAGCCACTACCCGTTCAATAACCTTCCCTAAAAAGGGAAGGTTAGAGGCAGGCCGATAGCTGGCAGGGGAGTCCGCATCAAGCAATGGTTTTTTGAGCAGAGGCCGCATCACCGCCTCCTTGAGGCAGCCCAGTACTCTGCCCTCCCACAGGGAGGCGCTGACCATCCCAGCCAGCAACAGCCCCATTGTCTCCCGGCAGCTCTTAATCAGTCAGGACGAGCACGGATCTAATTCACAAGAAGTGGCTCAAACCACCCCAAGCACATCCACCACATCAGCGGGTGTCACCGACTGAAAATGATCCCACAAAATAGGACAAGCCAGGGCTTCTACACCCTCTACAATCTCCACTGTATTAAGTGCGGCATTGAGGTCTTGGTGAACACGAGCTATTTTCTCCACAAAATAACTAGGACTTCAGGCAGCAAGGCAGAGAGATAGCATCCCAACAATCAGGAGACGTGGTTCACACGCCCAGGCTGGCCAATTGTCATCACAATCACATCCTGCAGCACTGTAACGAAGGACAGAAGAAAATCCCTTATTGGCTCTTTCCTAAGCAGATGCTTCCAACTTCCCAGTAACAAGTGGGGGAGAGGGGTCAGGGTGCTCACAGCACAGAATAAGTATATATAGTTGACATTTCTGCTGGCCAATTGGCATCACAAACACAACTTGTACCACAATGACAAACGTAAGAGAATCCCTGGCATAGGCTTATTCTCTGCAGATGCTGCGCAGGCTTATAATATTAGGACCCTTTATCAAATATTTCTACTATTTGGCATTAATGCTCCTGAAGGTCTGATACACAATCTTGCCAAACTTCATGTAAAATGGACAGAATTTAAAGAAAAAAACAAAAACAAAAAAAAACTTACAGCCAGAAACGCATTTACAAGTAAATTGCTTATAACATCAGGACCCCTCATCCAATCCTTCTGAAATTTGGCAGAGATAGTAACCTTGGGGAGGGATATAATCTTGCCAAGTTTAGACAAAGACGTTACAGCCAGGAACGTGTATGCAGAATTTTGTAAGGTAACAAAATTCAACTGCTTATAAAATCAGATCCCTTTATCCAACCTTCCTGAAATTTGCACACATATAATGCCCTCTGTTGGTGGAACAATCCTGCCAAGTTTCACAAGAGAGACACACATAAGTTTGGAGTGGGAGAAAAAGGACAAGGAGTTGATATGCTTCATGAAAGCTGTTGAACATCCAGGGAGAGGAGTTGCCAAAGGCAATGTTGAAGGAGTGGCCAGCCAAAAAGGAGGTGAGGCCATCACAGCACAGTGTTAGAAAAATACTTTGCCTTGAATTCTTTCCTCAATGTAACCTGTGTTCTCAATGGGGGTAGATGGTATGCTCTAAGAGCTTGGTGGTAGCTGAGAGGATGGAAATGGGAGGTTGGACACACGTTGGATTTAATGTTTTGCACCAGCCTACAAATGGGGGTTCTAATTATAGGGAGTGTCATTATGACATCACTGTCACGGTCAAACAATTACCTTCTGAAGGCCCAGATCCCTACCCTCCTTTGCCCTCATCAGGGTGGTGGGTCAGTTAGGATGGTCCAACCCTGGAGACTAGTAGGATTCCAGAACTCTCTGGGGGGATTTACCTGCTGACCTTGATGGCCTCTCTGTCAATGGCCTGGTTGACCTGTGGTACGATATATTGCCTCAAGCCATCAACACAGTGGACCCCCAGGCATCTGCTTCCCCTACAGCAACAGCGCAGGTCCCCTTGGTATACAGAGCACCAGAGGTGGCTAAAGCAGTGGGGTGGGCGGTTCGAGAGCAGGTGGTCCTCGACTCACACCAAAGCCGAACAACTGCAGGATAAATAATTTTTGAAGGACTATGCCATGGCGGTGGCGAAAAGAGTTTTCTTTGCTGCCATCATAGCATCTGTAAAGTGCCGTCCAGCAGAGCTCTTCCAGGTGGTAAATAGGCTGTTAAATCCTGTGTGTTTCCACCTGAAGTTAGAGTCATTAATTGCCCACTGTGATGCGTTTGCCACCTACTTTGTAGATAAAGCCACTTGTATTTGGCTTGACTTGGGAACTGCTAGTTTGGATGCAGAGTCATGGTTTGGGGTTGGGGAGGCTTAGTACTGTCTGGTTTCCTTGGATCAACTTCAATTAGTCTTGCCCACTGATGCAGAGGAGGTGCTTGGAGTGGTGGGGCGACCAGTTGTGAATTAGATCCATGCCCGTCTTGGCTGGTGAAAGCTAACCAGGAGACTTTGGGGCTGTTGCTGGCTGGAGTTGTCAATGCCTCCCTCCAGGAGGACAGGCTGCCTGGTGGCCTCAAAACTGTGGTCATCCATCCCCTGCAGAGAAAAAAACATCTCTTGATGCTGACTCCCCTGCCAGCTATCACGCCATCTCCAATCTTCCCTTTTTAGGGAAGATACTGAATGAATGAGTGGTTGAATCACAGCTTCAGGAACATCTCAATGCTATTGGATTCCTCGACCCATGTCAGTCAGGATTTCATCCTGGGCATGGCACCGAGACTGCGCTTGTGGCCTTGGTTGACAATCTCCACTTGGCAACTGACAGGGGCAACTGTACCCTGTTGATTTTATTAGATCTTTCAGAGGCCTTTGATAGAATTGATCATGAGGTGTTGTGACCTGGCAGGGGTTCACAGGACTGCTCAAATGGTCTGCTCAGAGGGTGGTGATGGGCAATGAGTCATTCCCTCAGGAGCTCCCTTGTGGGGTCCTTCAGGGTTTCATCTCCCCCCCCCTCCCATTAATGTGTATCTGAGGACCCTGGACGATTTGCACGGAGACTTGGAGTGAAGTGCCATCTGTATGCTAATGACACCCAACTCATTTTTCCATCTAACCCAGGTCCTGGTCTTAGTGCTTAGCCAGTGCCTGGCTGCCACTGCAGATTGGAAGCAGACAAACTGATATGAGGCTCAATCCAGAGAAGACTGAAGTGATGATGGCTGGCTGGTCCTCTGACCTGGGAGACACAGGGACTCCTGCTACTGATGGGATCCTGACTCCTTTGGTCACTCAGATGTGCAGACTTGGGGTGCTTTTGGTTTACTATGCCTGGATCACCAGGTTGCAGCAGTGGCCAAGAGCGCTCTTCACCACCCTGAGCCTTAATAAGAACAGCATATACGTTTAAATAAATAAATAAAATTTTCTGTCACTGAAATTGGTTGTCACGACCTTCACACCCAGCCATCATAAAACAGGGCAGAACACACACAACATAATAAGTGAACTGGACACCGTAATGAATACCCTCATTTTCATCCACCCTTCTTTTTCTCTGTCTCCTTCCTCTCCCTCCTGTTGTGTGCTGCTTTTCCCTCATTGTATTACCATTCCTACTTTATAGTGTTAGCTCCTAATAGAGTTACTCAAACTATGCGTCAGACCCTCTGGTGGGTCACACCATCTGCATCATGATCTTGACTGAAATTTAATACAACTGGAATGACCTTGTTGCTGACTGAGGTCAGAGAATTACAGTCTCAAAATCATGTCACATAACCCAAAAGCTTGGGAGTCACTGTTCTAAGGGAGAGAGCTCTTGGTTTTACCCACATCTATCACTTAATGTACATCAATGGCAGTTGGTGAACAGCAAGGGTATCAACATCGTCACACATGCTCATGTTGCACATGCTCATGTTGCAAGTGTCTATTCAAGTGAATATTTAACTTACATGAGGTTATGGCTGCTGTAAAGTATATTTAAACAGGTCAAATACCTCTGATCCAACACACTCACAATGCAAGCACACAGTGGAAAAGAACAAATCATTTTCCTAAGAGAAGGAACTTTTCATAAGAAATCTGTAAGAGGTGGAAAAAGCATTAAGTGACTTTAAATACTAGTAAAAAGTGTGACGTTGACAGCACTAAAGACTAAAATCTTCTCTTTACCCAAAGATCAAGTATACGGTTGACTGTGCAGCAATACTTTATTGCTTCCAGGTGCCAATCATGAACAATGACTCTCCATGTTGAGACAGTAAAACCGGAATTGTTTTCCCAGGACTACAGGGTCTCTCTCACTGACTATCAGAAGATTGGCTAGCATTATGCCCTTACAACTCAGACTGGCTAGAGCATGCTGTCCATGCTACATAGTAGCTATGACTTTGCAACTTCTTGGATGTATTCATGTCTCTCTCACTGTTCCCTTCCACCTTCACTGTTCCCTTCCACCTTCATCTCCTCTTCCTTGTCTCTTAGATTGTAAGCCCACTAGGGCAGAGACCCATCTATAATGGTTGACTGTAAAGCACCAGGTACATTGCTGGAGAGGGCACTCTATGCACCACTATGGAGAGGGCATTCTTGGTGGCCACACCTAGGTTGTGGAACTCCCTCCCAGCCAGCCCCGGATCTCCCTTCCTTCCACCGTATGCATAAGACCTGACTGTTCTGCTTGACTTTTGGTGAGGGAGAGGCTTAGGGTTGGGGTTTGGTTTTCCTTCCCTTTTATTGTATTATGGAGTTTGTGTGTTTTTATGATGTGAGCCGCCCTGGGCTGCCTGGAGCAGGAGGGGCGGGATAGAAAATTGTTTAAATAAATATAGAAATACTTTAAAATAATGACCCAGTTACACAAAAATAACGGGGGCCTCCACACGAGTGGCAGAGAGCTTGAGCCCCATGCATCCCATGGCAGGGAATTGCTACGGCAACACTTCGGGGCCAGTGCAAGGAGCAGAACAGATGGTCATCATCCCCGCACAGCAGCTGAGCAGGCAGCCAGCCCGATTCCACTCCCCACCCCCGGCCCACCTATTATCCTGCCCCCAGCAGTGACATGGCCATGCAGGACTGGAGCTAGCGCCTACCACTCAGAGCCCTGCAGTGGACCTCCATGCCGCCACACCTTGGGCAGCCTTACCCCACTTTGGGTAAGGCTTCTACATGCTGTCTCCTCTGCCTTTTTCCAAGGACGCAGCGCATAGCAGCCAGCTGCCCATCCCGCGGGGGGGTGGGGGGTGGAACATGCAGGCACACGATGCACTGCATGGCATGGCTAAGCTGTATGGAGAGGGGCAAGGCTGCCCAAGGCATGGTAAGCACCTCATGTGGCTGCACCCAAAATGCCATCTAGGACAACACAGTCGTTGTTGCCGACATCATTGCTACCCAGTTAATCATATAGTAGGTGAGCTCAGGTTATGTTAACTAGTTCCAAACTTAGTGAAGAAGCTAGAGTAGTTGGCCCCCCAGGTCATGGCATTTGAATGACTGTAGGAAGGGCATTATTTTATTTAAAAACATCAGGTTCAGGCTGTAGTGTACAGTACCTGAACCAGGAAGTAGGGGGGAGGCCCTGGTTCAAGTCTCACCTTAGCCAGAAATACACTGGGCGACCTTGGGCCAGTCACAATATTCTCTCAGTCTAACCTACCTCACAGGGTTGCTGCGAGGAGTAAAAGTTGTGTCAATTAGTTCTGTGTGAAGCTCTCCGAGTGCCATGACAGGGGGGTGCTTGCTCTCTCGCTCTCTCTCTCTCATATATATAGTAGTAGTTATTTATTGTTTGACCATAGGTCGTAACAAACATAAATACAAAATAAAAGCAAGCAAGAAAAGCAATACATAACAAAATACCATATGGCACTTACAAACAAGTATACATATCGGTACCTATGAACTGTGAACGTAGGTTAACACCTACTGTAACCTGGAGGGAAAGGGAAGTTTTCCTGGGCACGACTCATCCTAGAGTTTATAAACCCGGCCTGCAATTTGGACTGCTCAGGTGTAAACTTACTTCCCCAACCAGCCTTACCCTTCCCAGGGGTTGTGCAGGGCAACACTCAGCCCCTAGGGGTAATCTACTTTAAATATAAATATATCTGCCTTACCCTTTTCAGGGTTTATGTTGGCGACGCTTGTCCCTGTATGTGACAAGGGGGTGTAGACAGGCTTTAAGTATGGGAGCAGAAGGTTCTCCATTCCAGTTATACAAATCTTTCAGTGTCTTTTTCAACAACTACAACTCACAAACAAACCAAAAGGCATCTTGTGGGCCAAATTTAGTATACCACTTAAAAGTAAAAGCCACTTGAACTAAACATGGTAATAAGATGTACATTTATAGAGTACTGATTCCGTTCAAGAATAAATCAGCAGAGCATTGTTTTCTATCCAAATTCTTCCAGGACATTAAAAGCCTCTCAAACAAATGCTCCACAGAGATAGTCAATTGTTACATGAGTTTCATAACAGTTAGCAAAGCAAACATGAGGAAAAACTCCGCAGACAGAACAAATAAAAGTGTATGAAAAATAATAGGAAATGCTCTATACTATTAAGTGAACTTCCTTCCAGGGTCTGAAGCCAATAGAAGTGGTGTGCATTTATGTTTTAGGAATATGCACAATTACTTTTAACCCCTCTCTGCAGCCAGTTCCTGAGGCTCGGTGCTTTGAAGTCACCAACATTCACCATCTGTGATGTCAGGGGCTGCCTTTTACATTATCTACCAAAAAGCAAACCGTGGCTTGTGGACACAGCTGGGGAAGAGGGGCTTTGCACAATTGACTGATCACATGACATGGGCTGGCTCTCTTTCCTGCCAGCTGGTATGCTGCCTTAAGAGAGAGAGAGCTAAAAATACTTCTAGAATATTGCTTCTCCACAGAAGCTATTACTGTTACTGCCTCTATGGTGTTATGCGATTGCAAACAGGATGGGAAAGGGTTAGCAAGACAATCTCTCTGCTCAAATATGCATGTTTGAGAGCTTCTGAAACAAACCAAAAAAACCTGAAGAAGAAACAACACTTCATCCTCATAACTTTTGGTGACAGTTTCAAAGTTACGGTTTCCAAGAGCTATATTCAGCTTTCATCCACTTAGTGCTTTTACATTTTAAATACACACAAAATTTGTTTCTCCAGGCCTCAATGTGCCTTATGTCTGTTTGATTATAATGCAAGTGCCCAACGTGTCTTTCCTGCATTGTGTTCTCCTGACCCGTGTCACCTGCACCACCTCCCCTTTTTATTGGAACATAAAAATCTCTGAAAATAGAAGGAGCTGCTCTATCTCCTGGGCTCTTTCCCTCACCCTAGTCTTGAGTTCAACAAATGAATGTCTATTTGGATAGCAACTTTCATTCAGAAGGCTCTCCATGCATTCTGCAGTGTGGCCAAAATCTTCCAAAGTGCCCATTTATTGTAGGGGTACCTCCTGGAACCCTGCTTTGCAAATCAATTTTTAACATGTTTAACAACTATATCCCACCTCCCTTCCCCCCAACAGTTTCCTGCAAGTTTTTTTTCCTGGTACCTGCACATACACCTAGCCCACACTTGCTTCTTCTATAGTTCTGACTTATTACATACCTAAGGAAGGGCCCCAAGTGGCCCAAAAGCTTGCATACCTTCCCCTCCCCTACAGAAATTGGCCCAACAAGCATCATTAATTACTTTGTCTTCATTTTGCAGAGGTTGTCCAGTGCCCACAACTTCAAAATTAAATTCGCTATGTGGGTATTCAGCTAGAAGGGGGAAAGAGGGAGAAACTGCCCACAGAGAGCCCAAATTGCATGCCCTTAGTAACTAGACCCTTAAAAAAAAAAAAAAAAATAGGCCTGCCTGCATCACACCTAAATTGTTTCATCCCTGAAATACAAAACAAAAGCTAGCAGCTGGGTGGCATCCACGCAGGTGGTAATCCTAGCCAAGGACACCCTGGCACCAATCCCAAAAGTGCTGCACCAGCCTAAAACAGCAAGGAACTTGGTTTATCTACAGCAGGCGTAGGGACCCTACCTCAGGTCTGAGGGTCAAATGCAACTGGTAGCTAGTTTTTATTTGACCCCTTTCCCAGGCCTAGATCTGGCCCCTGGGTACAGTTCCTAATTCCTACCCCCAAACACTGAAAGACTGAGATCAAGGAAAGGGAACAGAGGTGCGAATATGCACATAAGGATCAGGAACAGATCCATAAACTAGGCCAGTGGTGGGGAAGAGGTCTCTCTTGAGGGCCACTTTCAATGCTTGCACAAGCTCCGAGGACCGCACAGAAGTTAGGGTGATTGCTTAAGGGATGCAATCAAGGAAAGGAGAGGGTCCAAATCATGGATCTGTGCCATGGAACTACCCCCTAGCCTTGTTTACATGACCTCATCTCTGCTCCCTTCCCTCAAGCTCAGTTTTTCAGTGATTATCACTGAAAAACTGAGCTTGAGGAAAGTGGTGATTAGAGATAAGAACTAAGTCCAGGAAGTGGAAAGGGGCCACATAAAAGCTTACCACAGCCCACATTTAGCCCCTGGGTCTGAGGTTCCCCATCGCTGAACTAGACCCTCAAGCATCCGCACCCCTCATCCCCCAAATTCTATGCACCCTTCAGATTTGTACAAAGTTTCAAAGCGGCCCCTAGAAGGCAAAAGGTTCCCCCCACCCCCTTTCCCAACCTATGTCTAAACAAGACAATTGCAGATTTTCCCCCCAAAGGAGCAAGTGCCAAAATTCCAGGCAGGAAGCCTGGGTACGATGAGATCCCAATTGTCCTGTAACTGAGTACGAAAGGAGGTGGTTATGAAATAGGAGACGAATAGCTAATGTGGCGCTGGCACGGAGGTAGTCCCAACGTTTAGAAGCCAGAGAAAGCCACTGAGGCGTTACAAGGCACTGGCAGCCTCTATTTCAGATGCTCCTTGCCCCCAGCTCAGCTCTCGCGTCAGTGTCTCCTTAACCGGCTCCAGATGTTGTTGCAGCAGCCTCTGGTAAAGGCACGGCACTGCCTTCCCCCGACTCCTCCTACCTGTGCGCTTCTGCATGTTGTCCCGCAGCAGGTCCCCGCTGGAGAGGTGCTTGAGGGCAAAATGCTTAAGGATGCGGGTGGAGATGGTGCCCTTCCCGGAGCCCGGCGGGCCCATGATCACCGCCCGCAGCAGCCCCACCGCCATGCTGAACCGTTCGCACTGGCCGGGACTTGGGGGCGGGGCTCTACCTCGCCCTTAGCGGCTGGTGCTGCAGCTACACCGCATCGCTCCCCCCGCGGCGCTGCAAGGAGCCGGAAAGCGGAGCCCAGGCAGCAGCTCCCGAGGCTACAGGTGCAGGAGCCGCTAGTAGAGGCCAGGAAGTGGAAGTGCTGCTGGGACAGGCCCAACCTCCAGCCCAACTCCTCCTCCTCCGCGGCGCCTTAACCCTCCCGTAGCCTCTCCGCGGCAGCGGCAGCAGCAGATCCCAGAATATCCCAGGTTCTCATGGCTCCTCCTCCCTTCTCTCCTCTTTCATTCTCTCCCCTTCCCTCCTCCACCCCTGTGTCTTCCTCCCACTCTCCTTTCTCTCGCAGCCTCCTCCTCCTTTCTTTCCATGGGTCTATCATCCCCTCTAACCCAGCCCCCTCTTCTCTTTCCCTTTCTCTCCACTTCTCTCCCAACTCCAGCACAGGTTGGGGAGTAGTGTCCTGGGGGACAGTAGTTCAGTTGCAGCAGTAAAGCTGCCCCCCTTTCAGAGACGCTATCCTGACTCCATCTGGTGTGTGCCTCCAGTAACCCAGCGCTGCCAGAGTTTGAATTTCATAGTTTCCTACAAGAATGCAAAAGTGCCGTTTTGGGGACCAATTTTTTCCTATATAAACATATACCAAAAGTAATTTTAGTATTTGGTCAAAAATGACTCATTTTGTAATTAGATATAAATGATATTTAGGAAGTGCCATAGCTTCCCGTTGCCTCTGAAACATTTGCTGTGACGCAGTTTGCCCTTCTTGTGCAGTAGCTGGATTCCAATGACCTTGTAGGTGCTCTACTGCAAGGTAAATTGTAACCAATAACTTGGGAGAGACTGTTTATACACGTTGCTCTGGAGCAAGTGACCATTTGCTAAAGGACATGTTCATGAACCTGTTTCGCCAGAGTGAGGGCAAACTGTTCTGAAGGCAAATACTTTGCTCTGGAACAGCTTGCATAGTGTACAACCACTTACTGTGAATCTCGCCTGTTCACGTTCCTTCAGGACCTGGTTGCCACTGTCCTCTCCAGGGATATTTTCCCTCATTCAGCCTTGGCAGAGAAGGGCTTTTCCTTACCCCATTTAAGATTCACAGAACACCAGGATGCAAAGCAAGAACCACAGTCCACCCCACTAACGAGTTTTCTGTCCTGTGGAGGCCATACTATGTTGCAGACTAGAATCAGGTTTTTATATATTATGGGACCCTATTAACTGCATTCCCCCCACCCAGTGGTAATGGGGGAAATACGGTGAACACAGGTCCCGACTCCCTGCCTATATTCACCCTGAGGTTTTGAGGGGGAAGGACCCATGTGGGACAGGCAGGTAAAAAGAGGCAAAATCAAGGATGTCCTTTAAAATACAGGGCACTTGAGATCTCTGCACCAACCTCCCCAAATTCCCCTGCAATTCATGGGATTTTTTCTAAATTTCCCTTATCACACCATTTTCTTGCACTGTGGGAAGCGTCCCTCCATCTAGCAACTTTTGTTCACTACTTTCCCAGCAACTCTGCCTCAGTGGCCAAGTGAGTAGCTAGGCTGGTAAAACCAAATGTGACAGCAACTCGCGTAGGCCCGTGGCTGCTGTCACATTTGATTCATGGCTGCCACATGTTGATTCGGAGATTTGTGTTGGTGGCTAGCCCAGGCTCTCACCTCGGCATATAGCCAAAGCAACAGCCTAGGCTAGGGCCCACACAACCAGGGCAAAGCAGGCCATCCCAGAAATAGCATGTCTGTTCCCAGGCCAGTCTGCTGGGTGAGGCTGCCTCTGCCATAGCTGGCCACTAAGGGGGCCATCATTGGGCACTGGGAACAGCATGGGGGCAGGGGCAGGGTCAGCGGCCGCATATTCCCCATTCTCCTCAACCCCAGGCTGTGCTGCCATTGGCCTGGCCAGAAGTATGTGTGGTTTGAGCTCCGGCAGGCACACGCCCGGTCCTCCCGGGTGGCTGCGTCCCAGGTCAGCCCAGGATACGGCAGACTGGCCATCATGTGTGGCTTTAGCCACTGCCTCAGCCTAGAATCAGTTCCATCCCCGATTTCCAGCTCCCATTCAAAGTTATAGTGGCACACCCTGTGAAGAATGTTGTGGATATTCACAGGTGGTGTGTAAAGTGGGCACTTTCACCCCCCATAGGTTTTTGTCAGACCACCTTAGTTGTTTATTAATTTATTTATTTATTAACAAGATTTGTATCCTGCTCTTCCCGCCACAGGCGGCCCAGAGCGGCTAACAACAATATATAAAAATATAAAACAGTTTTGAACATTATAAAACATAATCAATCATAAAAAGCATAAACACCCCCGCCCCCTGTTTCTAAGGCACTGACTCCAGGGCACAGCTATCTGAGGGAAACAGAGAAGCTGTTCATGGGCTCAGTCCTGACATGCTTACTCTAGTCTTGAAGAGTATAAAAAGTCACATCAAAGGGTGAAAACAGACATGACGCTAACCACCCTTTAACCACCCTTGGTGGTTATTTATGCATGTTCCAGGGCTACATAGGGCACCAATCCGGCCCTGCAACATGCATAAATAAGCACCAAGGGTGGTTAAAGGGTGGTTAGCGTCATATCTGTTTTCACCCAAAGTCAATTGAACTTGGAGTCAGTGAGATTTGGGCTGTCGTCCTGAAACCACTTGCAAGTAGCCCTATTAACATTGATTTAAATTGCTGTCAAGTAGGTAGATTCAGGATTTCAGCCTTGGGCACCTGGGCCACTTAGGCCACCATCCTGCAGATACACATGTGCTTGATTGTTATCAGTATTAAAGCACTACTGCGATTATTCATGGTAATACAGTTAAACACATGCATTCGTGTTTTCAGGATTAGGTCAATATACTTTGGTGGGTAAAATTTCAAACTCTGGTCAAACATGGGTAACATTTCAATTTTTAAAATTTGGATATGTTTTTAAAAGATCTGGTCAGACATGGTGGGTAAGATTTTAGATTTTACCCACCTTGTCTGACAAGATTTTTTAGAAAAATATCCAAATTTAAAAGAGCATTTTTACACAACAGCTTAAACTATTAGTTAAGGCAGAGTTGTTTTAACATGTACCCTTCAAGAACACAGGGTTCAATTAAATTTAAATACTACAAAGCCAAGAAATGAAGAGTCAAATTTAAGCCACACTTCACATACCACCTTAACTCTGCCCTTTGTGACTTTAATTTGTTAGTGATAATCCTTTTCAATATGTGAAAATGTACTCCAAGTCATTAGTAAATAGTGAAAGACAGTAACTATACCATATGACTCCAAGATGATTGAAAGCTTGATGACCACCTAAACTCATGTTCCACAGTTTATAGCACACCACATACTTGAACAAACATATAATTTAAGCCCCAGAATGTTGATACAATGGAGCGTGAATTAAGGCTGCCATGTCCAAGCTTCCCAGCATCAGAGATTAGGGGTGATTTCAGAAGTGACGAGTTCCAATTCACCACAGTTAATTCCACCCCGGTGTGAACGGATTCACAGCGGGCTGTGGTGACACGTGCAGCCCCAACAGAAGTGACAGGATCGTGACCACCACCCGGGGGCAATCAGAGAGAACACGGGCTGGGGGAACACAACAGGCATGCAGTGGAGACGTGGACAGCGGTTCGAGCCCCAGAATGCACCGCGGCTGGGGTCAATTCCTTACACCGCGGCTGCGGGTTTCCGTTCAGAAGTTACTTTTCATTCACCCCTGCCGTGGTGACCATTCACCACACTTCTGGACCTCCTCCCGCCCCGACCTCACGAAGCGTGGTTAGCTTCACCCTGGGCCGCATGTGACTGTGGTGAACATCTGGATGCGAGCAAACAGACATGCACGGCACTTTCACCACCCCCCGCGTTTGACTGAGATTGGCTGTGGTGGACATTCACCACGTCACTTCTGAAATCACCCAACAATCTTCAGTATTGTAAAATTATATACTGCTGCTGGATCTGAACATTTCTCCCTTGTATGAATCCTAAAACTGTTTGGATCCATCATCTCAGGAGCTTCAATCTGTAATCTTTTTTCTCCTGTTCTTATCAGTCAGTGAAATAATACGTAGGAATCAGGACTCCTGGCATCTATTTTTGGCAATGTGGCAGACTGGGCAAGTTTTTGTGCCTCCCTTTACCAATAACAACCACAAGGTCATCCATTCTTTTCAGCAAAGAGGTGATTTTAAACTCACTGCTTCATACGTATCCCAAACAGACATATGGCTTATTCCTGAGAGTTATGGGCCCCTCCATATTGTTGTTTTGATACAAATTAAGAATAAACATAAAAAATATGTTCTGTATGGAATAGTACTCCTCCAGACGGTTCCGTTGAATGAACACTTGGCCTCAGTCCGATGTTGTGATGGTTGTGTCATCTCAGGGTGGAAAGTTAATAGGCAAAGCTACACAGGAGTCTTATCATATTGGAGCAGATCACTCGCTGGTACCTCAGAGGCCAGTATTCATTGCTCAGTGTCTGATATTTGACAAGTAGGGAACTTCCAGCTACAGTCTCCCAAATATTAATGCCCCTACACAATTTTAAAATACTTGTATATGGAGAAAGGTTTATTCTCAACACAAGCAGCAAGCCACTCATTCCTGAAGCATGATATTTGATTACCCCAACTGGAATTTGATTAATTACCCATGAGATTTGATTACCCTCATCTAAAAAGTCTAAAGTAATTATTTACTAAAGTTTAATATGTGCTGAATGGCTCTTACTATTGCTGGGCTCAATCCCATTGTCCTTATTCAGTTATGTAAAATCTGTAGGATGAGGCCTGCTGCTGTCCACATTTACCATATATAACCCTACAGTCAGCTTAACTTTTTAATACATGCAAGGTACCCTAAGAGTTAACAAATGTAAGCTTTTCCATTATTGAATATCATGTCTGGTAGTGTGGTCCTCATTTTTTAAAAAAGGATGAAAAAATGAAAAGGATTTGGGGAACAGGCTGGGGCCTCTCTGGGCTATCATTCACAAGTGTCAGGGGTCTCCATGGGCACAGGGGACGGGGATGGGGAATTCCCACCGCCGGTCCCTGCCGGGGATTTTACCTCCCCCGAGTCTCACGTCGCCTCAGGCTCCTGCCATTCTGGCAGCAGATGCAGGCAGCATGGCTGAAAAGCTGACAACCCTCGTGGCATGAGGGAGCGTGGGTGCATTAGCGCGGCTCTCCCAGCCCCACCCCTGCATTTACAGCACTCAGCGAGGGACACGCTACAGCTGGCAGCCCCGCCCAGATGCTCAGAGCATCTGAGGGAGCGTGCGCCAGCTATATAAGACAGGGCTAGCTCTAGGAACGCTGCCGGTGATCAGAGCTTGTTCCCTGTGAGACTGGCCCCCCTGTGACTTCTGAGGCGTGAGTTGTGACTTGAATATTGATAGTGTGTGTCTGTGAGTGTAATATTGAGAAGGACTGTGTGGCAACTGAGTGTGTGTTCTGACACACACGCACCCTTCTTCTCCTGGGACTCCTACCTGTGTGACAGCCCCAACCTGTCCTACCCCCCTTCCCTGGGGACCCTACCCTCTTATTCCCCACACCCCGAAATATCCTTACCCCCCCCCCCATGGTGTGAGAGAGTGTGCTTGTGTGTACTGTGATTGAAGGGCCTTGTTCTGTAGCCGCTTCCCTGTGATGAGCTTCAGCTGGGCAACAGCCCATTAGCCACTATAAGACCCTGAGGGAATCGTAAGGCTACTCCCCACATGTCTGTGACTGGTGCGAGTGTGCGAGATTGTGGAAAGTTCTTGCCTGGGTCCCCTATCCTTCCCTCAGGACCTTGCAGTATCACCGGCACCAATCACTTGTGGATTGGAGCGGGAAGGAAGACGATGGAGCAGGATCCCACGGAGCTGGGGGAGTTGGCCAGAGCCGTCCGGTCTCTCGCTATGGAGGTAAAAGATCTTCAGGATCAATGAGGGCAAGGGGGAGCTGGAGAGGTGCCGCCTCCTGCTGCCCCTGCGGGAGCGACAGCCCCCGCCCCGCGGGAACCTAAGGGGTCCAAGATTTCTAATTTCAGTGGGGAGAGACGGCTGTTCCAAGACTTCCTGGCCTTGTGTGAACTAACATTCTCAATACAACCCCAAACCTATTCCACGGATAAGTTAAAAGTCGTCTTTATTAAAGGACACCTAAAGGGTTTAGCCCTGTCCTGTGCGACTCCCTTACTAACCAGCAAGAGCCCCCTCCTTGTAGATTATGCCTTCTTTAAACAGGAATTTTCTTTTCTTTTTGATTATCCCGATAGGGTGAGGGACGCAGAGGCAGCCATCCTGAGTCTAAAACAGGGATGAGGTCCCTTGCTGGAGTATGTGACTCATTTCCAGCAACTGGCCATCGATTTGGGGTGGCCTGATAATGTTTGCAAGTTATGTTCTATTAACTAAAGCAAAAAACTTAACAGTTTAAAAAGACACTTAAATGTACAATACTTTTCTTAAAATACACACAAAAACACAATTGAGTACAATTACAGTTCAAAACACCTTCCACTCCATACACTGCAACAAAACATAAACGCCAAAAAACATAGAAATTAATTCACGCTTAGAGCAATATTTAATATTTTATCGTCAACATACATGTAATATATGTTATACATTCCTTACCATACATACTTCAAAACAAA
>QEPC01011191.1:4615797-4702293 GCA_003113815.1 Sphenodon punctatus | reverse complement strand
GAGGGAGAGACAAGGGGTCTAACATTCATGAAGATGCGAGGTCTCAAGTGTACGTGCTTGGCTTGGTTACAATGAGAATGACAGCATGGGTCCTTTTCCTATTCAACAATGAATTAATAAGGTCACGTACAAGGTACAGCTTCCACCCCATCTCCACATACACCCTACCTTTCATGTATCCTTGTTGAAGGCTGCTCACTCTCTCCTTTTTCCGCAAAGAACCCTCTAGGGGCGATACCTTCCTCTGAACTCTGCCCTGGAATATGAGGTGCGTGCCATATTAGATTCCCATATTCAGCAGGGTCGTTTATACAATTTGTTAGATTGGAAAGGTTATGGCCTTGCCGATCGTTCTTGGGAACACACGTCCAAGGTCCATGCACCAACATAGTGTCGCCAGTTCCACGCCCACTATCCTACCAAGCCAGGTCCCCACCTTTTCCACCGGCAGCAGTCCTTGTGTGGGGGGGTGCTGTCAGGGGTCTCCAAGGGCACAGGGGACAGGGATGGGGAATTCCCACTGCCAGCACCACTCCCTGCAGGGGATTTTACCTCCCCCGAGTCTTGCATCGCCTCAGGCTCCTGCCGTTCCAGCAGCAGATGCAGGTGGCGCAGCTGAACAGTCGACAAACCTCAGTGGCGTGAGGGAGCGTGGGCGCATTAGCGCTGCTCTCCCGGCCCCACCCCCGTGCTTACAGCGCTAAGCGAGGGACATGCTACAGCTGGCAGCCCCGCCTAGATGCTCAGAGCATCTGCGGGGGCGTGCGCCAGCTATATAAGACAGGGCTAGCTCTAGGAACACTGCCGGTGATCAGAGCTTGTTCCCTGTGAGACTGGCCCCCCTGTGACTTCTGAGGCGTGAGTTGTGACTTGGATATTGATAGTGTGTGTGCATATGTGGGTGTGGGTGTGTGAGCATTATATTGAGAAGGACTGTGTGGAGACTGAGTGTGTGTTCTGACCCCTCCCCCCCTTCTTCTCCTGGGACTCCTACCTGTGTGATAGCCGCAACCTGTCCTACCCCTGGGACCCTACCCCCTTATTCCCCACACCCCAAAATATCCTTACCCCCCTACGATGTGAGAGAGTGCGTGCTTGTGTGTACTGTGATTGAAGGGCCTTGTCCTGTAGCCGCTTCCCTATGATGAGCTTCGACAGGGCAACAGCCCATTAGCCACTATAAGACCCTGAGGGAATCCTAAGGCTACTCCCCCACACGTCTGTGACTGGCACGAGTGTGCGAGATTGTGGAAAGTTCTTGCCTGGGTCCCCTATCCTTCCCGTAGGACCTTGCAACAAGATTTGGAGCAAACACAGCTCTGAGACCCTGGTTGATAGTCACCAGTGTTTGTTTACAACCTATCTAGGGTTGCCACCTCTGCAACCTTTTAAGGAACACTTCTGAAAAATACATGCTGCAGGGCCTGCATTGGCACCTTAGGCACCAATGAAGGCAATGCAACATGTATTTTTCATAAGTGTTCCTTAAAGATTTGCAGAGGTGGCAACCCTACCTACAACATGTACAGTCCCAGAAACAGTATACACAAACCCTGAAGTCCTTTAGGGTAAGGAGCACCATTGACTGGGACTAGAATAGAAGCCAACTTATAGCCCCTGGCTCTCCCTTGTGCCCCGGGCTTTCCAGCCTCAGGCTTTTAGCTTCTGAGGCTTGCAGAGCCACAGCCAGCTGGAGCCACTCAACCAATGCCCCATTGGCTCCCCAGCCACGTAGCCTGTTAAAGGGCAGAGCCCAGCCCGCTTTCTTGGGGCTGCATCCCTTCAGGGACTTACCCCAGCCCGAGGACCTGGTCCTGCAAGGACTTGCAGTGACCTGTTACAATTTGGAAACAGGACTACAGGAATGATCTTATGTCACCTAATTTATAGTGAGAGATATAAATACTTAGGCTGTGATCCTGAAACCACTTACTAATGGAGCAGTCCCATTAAAATCAATTAGATTGATTGGGGTAAGTGGTTTGAGGATTACAGCCTTAATCCATTTTGATTATCCAAAATAAAATGTGATTTAAGAGGCAACTTTGTATCATGGTCTATTACTACTTACATAGGGATGAGCTTTCGGATGGCAGACAGACAGCTGTTTAATCTAGCAGACAAAGGCATAACAAGAACTATTGTAGGGTAAGGAAACCTCCAGCCCATGGGTAATTGCCAATTCAGGCCGATGGCTGTTTTTTTATTTTAAATTTTTTTATTTATTTATTTATTTAATCTGTTTCCCGCTCCCTCCAGTCCTACGGCAGCTCAAGGCGGCTCACAAGACATATTTAAAAACAATATATAAAAACAATTCATAAAAGGGATTACTAAAACAATAAAAAAAAACAACAAGGAGGTAAACCCACTTGTAAAAAAAAAAACCACCCACCTTTATTTCCCCCCTCCCACAAAGGCCCAGACAAACAGCCAGGTCTTACAGGCCCAACGAAAGGCCAACAGGCTGGGAGCCAGGCGGGCTTCCTCTGGGAGGGAGTTCCACAGCTGTGGTGCGGCCACTGAGAACGCCCTCTCAATTGTGGGCCTCCCAGTTCACCTGGGGAACCTCCAAGAAGGCACCCCCGGTAGACCTCAGAGGTCGCTCTATGGCCCGGGGAGTGAGGCGGTCTCTCAGATAGGAGGGGCCCAGACCATGTAGGGCTTTAAAGGTCAAAACCAGCACCCTGAATCGGGCCCGGAACGCTATAGGCAGCCAGTGCAGAGCCCAGATCACTGGTGTAATGTGCTCCCTATGGCCCGTCCCCATTAGGAGACGGGCCGCTGCATTCTGCACCAGCTGCAGCTTTAACCCTAACAGACCCCAGAACCCCCTCAGCATTGGCCGGCATCACTTCCTGAAACTGATCCCACAAAAATGGACCAGACAGGGCATCCATAACCCTTAGCTCTCCTTCTTCTGCATCAATCCCGGCCCCGAAATCATGCTGGATTTGAGCGATCTTATCTGCAAAGTAGTTTACAAACTCCTCACAACGGGCTTGGGAAACCTCCCCCACTAGGCAGAGTGAGGCCGGACTGACCAGCCCCTTCACCACCCGGAAAAGCTCCGCTGGACGCGACTTCGCAGCGGCTGTGAGTGCAGTAAATAATTCCTTCTTTGCCGTCCTCATGGCTACAGCATAGGACCGTAAATGGGTCTGATTTGGCTCCTTTTCAATTCCTGGATCTGGCCTGTGGAGCCAGTCCCTATCCTCAAGCACTGACAGAGTGAGTTCAGGGGAAGGGAGCAGAGATGAGGGCATGCACTCAAGGGTAGGGATGAATCAATGGCATGGTTCAGAGTTGGGCAAATGGTACTCTCAGGCACCTGTACTGTGCCGCTTGCCAAAAGTGGTTGACCAGGGGAGCGTCCATATGGCTCCCTCAGGAGCAAAAGGAGTCAAGCTGTCATCTCCACTACTGCTACCACTGGAGCCTTCCAGGGGCAATGGCAGCAAAGCACTGCCTGAATTACAACATCCCAGGCCCCTACCTTTTTTGACAGCCCCCTTAGCTACTGCCTTTAAAAGGCTACAGGGGAGCATGATTTCACAGAGGGCCCCTTAACTTTTTTCTTGTAATTCAAGCCCTGTAGCAAAGGCAGTGTGCCCTGAGCCACTATTGCTGCTGCCCAAACCCACTGGACCACCTGAGAGACAGAGCCTTGCTCATGTGATGGGGGCCCACACTGCCTCATTCTTGGTACTGTGGGGAGCCTCAACATAAAGCGCCTTGTGGCTCTCTGACATATGAAAATGTTGGTAAGCAGCTCTGCTCGGGTGCAGGAATTTTGCCCGCCCCTGCCATAGTTAGATCCATGACCTGGACTCTCCCCTTTCTTCCCCCATCCTGAGCACACCTGCTCCCACTCCTATTATGCCTGCAGGGTAGAGTATTCCTTCACCTCCCACCCCACACTCCATGACATGGTGCTCTGTAGAGATTCAGCCACCCCGTTACATCAATCCCAGGCTCAAAAGAGCCTGGTTTTGCCAGAATTGGGACTGGGTCAGTCCCGGTGCAGTCGGACTGTAGGCCTGACCTTTCAACCTGCATTTAGCATATGCACAAGTCCCACTGAAGTGAGTGGGACTCATGTCTATACTATTTTCCTTTAAGCCAGTGCTAGTGTTAGCACTATCTCCCAGTAGATTGTGCTGTCAGCTTAAAACAGAGCTTTCCAAAGTATGGGTGGAGATACCAAGAGGGGTTGCCACACTGTTAAATGGGCTCCTAATGAGACTGGATCTGTATAATTGTATATGCAGATTTCCAGATCTTGGAGTCACAAGGATTTCTTTTGTCTCTTGGTGTCACCGCCTGAAAAAGTTCGGAAACTGCCTAGAAATAAGGTGCTATATCTCCATCCAGGCATGATGCTACAGGACCTAGAAGGTGATATTTTATGTCAGTCTAGATCAGTGGTTCTCTGCTCTGCAACCCTTTTTGTTTGTCGATGGTAACTGAGACTCCCACCACACACCCCTTGCTCTATCCCTTCTTCTCTTCCTTCTCACCCTCCAAGTACTTCCTCTTCCTCTTCACCTTGTTCTTTGACTCTCTCTGTCCCTTGCCAAGTCATTATTTTGGAGATTTGACCTGACTCAGTCAGAGAGGTCCTTTTTGCAACTCTACACACACACACACACACACACACACACAACCACTGGTCTAGATAATCATAATGTTCTCTTCTGGCTTTAGAATCTATGAAAAGCTAATTATTTGATAAGGTATTTGGCCTTTACTATTAAACATCTATCCACCTTTAGTCAATTGAAACAACTTTTTATTATTCCCAAAGCTCAATTATTCAAAGGGGCCAAGGAACCTGTTTGGTAGAGCAGGTGAAAGCAGCTTTTATTTACAAGCTGAATTAAGCTTAAAACTGGGTCATTTCCAAAGATTTTTTGATTACTTATGTTAGTTATTACATGAAGAGGACGGAGAACTTCCCAAGGCCTGGCCTGGCTTGAGGGAATAGTAGTACCTATCTTTAAGAAAGGGGACCCTTCCAGGAAATTATTGCCCCATCTGCCTTTTAAGTGTAGTGGGGAAGTTATACACCAAGTTCTTGCTGGGGAAGGTACAGGCCTGGTTGCAGGAGTCTGGATCCCTGGAACCTGAACAAGTAGGGTTCCAAGGGAGGAGATCTACGCTGGATCAGATAGTCACCCTCTCTGCATTGGTAAAGAGGTATGTGGCTCGCCAGGGTAACTTTTTTCTAGGGTTTATCGATCTGAGCATGGCGTTCGACTCTGTTAACAGAGAGAGGCTGTGGATCAAGTTGAGGAACACTTCTATGGACCCCCGCTTGATTTTTCTCTTAATTAAGATCCACACTAACAACTCTATCAGAGTTCGCCCTAAAGGTCCTTTTTTGTCCGACCCAATTCCAGTTCTCCGGGGGGTAAGGCAGGGGTGTTTGCTAGCCCCGGTATTGTTTAACCTGTTCCTTAATGACATGATCCCTTTTTTAAAGGGACTTGATACGCATGCCCCTAGGATCGGCGACAGGAGGGTACCGGCCCTCCTGTACGCCGACGATACAGTTTTACTTTCTCAGACTCTGGTTGGGCTGAGAAGGGCGCTTCAGGGTTTTGGGGAATATTGCGCGAAGGAAGATCTTTGCATTAACTACTCTAAGACAAAGGTCATGATTATGGGGCACCATGGCCCCCGTAAGATTCATCAATGGAGGATTGGCTCTCATCCCATAGAGCAAGTCAAAGCTTATAAGTATCTCGGGGTTATTTTTGTTCCATCTTTGAGCTGGGTCCCCCATTTGGAAGCTGTTAATCAGCAAATGAGAACAACGACTGCTGCCATCCTCGGATATTTTTTCCATCGGGGGGGGAGACTGGTACTACCGGCCTTACGGCTCTTTAGGGCCAAGGTTATCCCCCAATGCCTTTACGCCTTCCCGGTTTGGGGTGGGGCTTTTCTAACTAGGCTTGAATTTGCTCAGAATCAGCTCCTACGAACAATTCTGGGACTTCCTAGAGGTATGTTGCAGGTGCTTTTGAGGTTGGAGACTTTTAGCCCGACTATAAAATCTAGGGCCAGGATGGTACTCTTAAAATTCTGGGTTAGGGTATACCTTTTTTCCCCGATGGATGGTTCCTTGTTGGCCATGTTGGTGCTTGAGGGGGGCCTTAATTTCTGGGTTAACCAGATGGAGGCAGAGCTGAACCTTCTGGGGTTTACTGCTGAATCCCTGAGAAGGCTTGGCTTAGCTGGTGCTCTGTCCTTGATACGGAGGCGAATAGAGGATCAAGAACTTCAGACAGAGAGGGCTCTTTTATCCTCCCAGGCAGTTGCACCAGAGTATCCTCTGTCAGACCCCCTGTGCCCGTGTTCCAGTTATCTATTTGTTTGGATAGACCCGGGTTTAAGGTGGGTGTATACTCGACTCAGATGTAACTCTCTCCCTTCTGCTATGGTAGAGGGACGATACCGGGCCACCGCTAAGCAGGCTAGATTTTGTCAACTTTGTCAGTTACAGGAGCCCGACACTATCGCCCATATTTTTTTTCACTGCCCAGCTTTAGTGGTGCCCAGGAGGGAGTTCCTGGGTCAGTATTGTGAGGCCTTTTGGGATTTGAGTATACATCTAAAGCTCTTGCTAGATTATAAGGATTCCGCGAGGGCCAGAGCGGTGGCCAGCTTTGGCTTACGGTATCTGCGGATTAGAGGGGCACTCTTGGGGTCCCTTTCTCAGCCGGGTTTGTAAATCCAGGTTAATTTTTCTTCCCCTCCCCCTCTTAGTAGATTGTTCTCAGAGGGGGTTAAGATTGCCGGCCGATGAGCTCCATGTGTCTATTTTATTTTATATATTGTTGGTATTGATTGTATGTTTGAGCTTGCCATCAATTAATTTAAAGCTATTTGTGTGCTCTTGTTGTATTTTCCTTTCTTTGTTAATTTATTTTATATTGTAACAGCTTCGGCTACAATAAACTATTATTATTATATAACATTCAGTGGCCCCCTAAACAGATGTTCAAAGACATTCACACACATAGTTCTGAAGTTTCCCTTTCCTCGTGCTCTGTCTGTCTAAGGTTATTGCTCCTCCAGGTTTGAGTCTGGGTCTCTGGGTTTTCATCTGCCATCTTTGGGTTCTTGGTGAAGCTCTAGTTTCCCTGAGTAACACCTGAAGAAATTTTCCTGTGGGAGTGGAACTACATCAAAAGGGGGCAGGAGAGTCCCTTTCCCTTGACTCCTTTCTAATGTGGCCCCAACCCCTTTGGGTGAAACCTTTAAGAACATAAGACGTGCCATACTGAGTCAGCCAATGGTCCATCAAGCCCAGCATCCTGTCTCCGACAGTGGCCATTTTCAATTGCTTGGGAGAAGTACCCAACAGGTCATAATGGGGCAATGCATTCCCTGCTGTTCACTCCCAGCTCCCGACACTCAGAGGTTATATCTAATCCTTTCTTTCATTTTAAATCTGCCGACAGCTAGTTTCATAGAGCGGCCCCTAGTTCTAGTCCTATTTGAAAGAGTAAGGTGGCAACCTTAGCTCTGCCTCTTTTGCCACCTAACCCAAACATCCATCTTACCACATACAAATTTCTCTTTTCCTTTTCCAGCCCCAGTTCTGGGTGCATTTGGTGGATCTTTATTCCATCCCCCACCCCTTCCTGATGAGTTTGTCCTTCTCTTCATCACTCTCTCTTCAGTTCAACACCTGTCAGGTTCTTCTCATCTCTTCCCCTTTCCTTTTTCCTGCTTCTCTGCCCACTTTTGCTTGTGGTTGCAAAAGGAGACCACCGCTCTGCTGTCATATGCTTGGCCTTCAGTAGGTGGCTGGGTAGCTATCTAGTCACATGGGCTATTTCCACAATACGCTGCTTCGAGAACTGCCATTGGACATGGCGGCTGCCCAGGCATGTGGACAAATGAGCCGTTTCAGAGGGGACATCAGCTCCTTCCTTCCCCTCCTGGAAGCAGCAGAAGCTTCTGCAATGAGGTCGTTGCCGCTGCCGACAACGGGGAGCACGTCACTTCCAGCAGCGCAGGGAGCATGTAAACCCTCCCCGCGCGACTTTTCTCTCAACGCGGGACTCAGGAGGTGCTTTTCAGCGTCTCGTATAAAAGCGGCCTGTCGGTGAGTAGTTTAAAGTACAGAAACCTTTGGTGCCTTTAACATCTGGAGCTCAGGTGTGCAGCTGCTGCTTATGAAAAACTTACAGCGCTTTCACACGTTATTACCCAGAAACTCATGTTTTTTCCTCCCACAGATTTCTAAAAGCGCTAATACGTTCTGCCCCTGCTACTTATCATTTCTATAGCACTATTAGGCATCCGGAGCACATTATAATCACAGATTTTCAGTGGCAGGTCCCTGCCCAGTGGGCTTACAACCTAAAATGGACACGGGTGAGGGAAACACTGGGAAAGACAGACACAAGCATATTCCACCAGGCTTTTGGCGAGGGAGATGGGTGAGAGGGTGTGTTATTATTTTTGGTGGGGGTCTGGGCTGGGCTTTTTAAATGTGTTTTACTGCTTTTTGACGTCCTTTTCCCCACTGTCGGGAACCTGTGTTTTCCCTCTCTCGTTTTTGCCCCTTTACATTGTTATTTTATTATGTATTTTATATATCATATATGTTATATTGTAAGCCGCCCTGGGCTGCCTTTGGTAGGAGGGGCAGGATAATAAGTTTTTCAAATCAATAAATATTCCCATTTTACAGATGGGGAACTGAGGCTGAGACTTGCCTAAGGTCATCTGGTGAGTTCATGGCTAAGGGGGGAATTGAACCCTAGCTTCCCAGGTCCACCACCTTATTCACTACACCACACTGGCTGTAGCCCTCTATTCCTATATTACACAGTCTGCACATAATTCTCAGTGGGGTGCTGGTGACACCAAAGCCACAACCCCTGGGTGGCAGGGTCACAGGTGTGGGTGGCAGGCAGGCCCCTCACCGGGTCAGAGAACACCAGGCAGCCCTAGGTCAAGGCTGCAGAGCGGTGGCTGCAACTGGCCCCACCACTTGAAGCTGACCATAGCTGGGTGAAATTAACAAGCTGGCTGAGAGAAGTGGCTGAGCCAGCTGCAGAGCAGCAGGGAGCGCTAGGAACAACTCTGGGTGGCTTGCTCAGACTGGGGCTTGAGCAGCCCTGTCTAGACCCTGGCGACACGGTCCATATATAATTCCCCCTCCCCCAGTGCAGACATGAAATGCCTGCTGGAGGAATGATCCACCAATTCAGGTGCATTTTTCCAACCCCCATATGCACAATTAGACACATTTTTAATATGCACATTTTTCTTGACCTTCCCACGTGTGTTAAAACACCTGTCCTTGTAATAGTAGGATTTGGAGACCTGGTCATGTGCATCTTTTAAAAGCATGTTTTAGCCTAAAACACACAGATCAGAGCATTCCAACGTGTCCCAAACATGCAGAGAAATAAAAATTGTGCAGAAATGTGTAACGTCTGGGGATGGGGGAACAGAACTGAGTTCGGAAGTTCAGGTTCGGTCGACCGACCTGTTCGGGTTCGGTTGACCGAACTCCGAACTTCCGAACAAAGTTAGGAAATTCAAACCCCATTGAACTAAATGGAATATTATCTTTTAGGGATGGGCGAACAGAGCTGAGTTTGGAAATTTGGTTCGGTTCAAAAATTGAGTTCAGTTTGGAAGTTCGGTTCGGTTGACCGAACTGGTCGAGTTTGGTCTGAACTTCCGAACCGCGTTCGCCCATCCCTAGTAACGTCTGAAAGCACCCTTATATTCACTTTAGTGGGAGTAGCTGGCTAGCCTCATCACCGCTACCTCCACCAGTGACTGTATAATTTGTCTCAATGTTCTGCCAAAGAAAGTGCTGGGAAAAAAAGTTTATATATCAGCTGAAAATTAGACAACTGCCATTCCATCCCTGCCTCCTCGTTAATGCACAACTGTACGCTCTGGAGTTTCAGCAGCCACCGATGTGCAAAGGAATTGTGGAGTCTTAGCTTGACGCTGCTGATTGTTAAAGCAGGAACACTACTGTTGCACTGTGAAGAATTTTTGAACAGGCATTCTTGGCAGTATTGTTTGTCCAAGAATGTACATAGATAAAGCTACATTGCTTTGGTGCATGAGAAACAAGACATGAAAGCACGTGTTTTTGCAGAGGCTAGGATTTATTTCTGTAACAAGAGAGTTCCTGTTTTGCATAGACAAGGCAATGCACCCCACTCTAGCCCTTTTCGCATGAGACACCCCCAACCATCTCCATGCAGTTTCGCTGCGTGCGTGGAAATGGGTGGAGGCGCCTGTGGGAATGCCGTGAGGGATGGGTGGGGGTGCGTGCGTGCTCCCGCGCTACACCCATCACCCACACATGGAGCAATTGGCTCATGCCAATGGAGATGGGTGGGTGTTCCCACAAGAGCACATCCACCTCCACCGGCCGCAGCCGCACATCCATCCCCCCCACCCACCGTAGCCCATTTGAAAAGGGCCTCTGATACCTCCTTTTCAGTTATTCATACCTTTGTCATCCAAATTTCTTTAGTGACATTTTATATGTTGTGCCACAGTTTGTATTTTTTAATACAAGACCAAACTGGTTCATCTTTTTTGTTGTTTTTGTTTTCCTTTTGGTTCTAGTATAGATGCTTTAAAAATACATTATTTGTGCAGATCACACAACCTTGGCTAGAGAAGAAACACAACAAACTAAGAAAGTCCTGGAAAAAAGTCTATAAAGTCAAAAGGATTTGAATAAAAACCAAGAGTGGATTAAGAATCCTTGGGGCCCTAGGCCCACAGAGCACAGAACCCAAAAATTATTGCCCCAACTACCACGTATTCCTACCACGTAGGAAATTGCCAACATTAACTATGCAACCAAATATGACAAAGGCACAAATGTAAGAACACACTGCTTTTATTACGTTTCAAATGATTGGCTTCTTTTGAGCTTTAAGGGTCAAAAAATTGGATTTCTTATTAAGTCGGATCTCTGCTGACTGTTCCAACGGTAGCCCTCCTGGTAGCCCAACGCCATCAAGCACCACGCATAAAACCTTTTTGCACAAAGGCGTTTCATGTCATGCAGATGAATGAGATGGCACTGTGCTACGGAAGGCAAGCAAGCATGGCACCACCTTACACATCGCACTACACAATTTCTTTTTGCGCATGACTGAGCTCTGCTAGCAGAACAGCAGCAGCAGTGGTGGCTTCCAAATTAGTGAAGCCCTCTGTTTCAGGGGACCCTGAGCCACGGCCCACTGGACCAATTCATTAATCCACCCCTGATAAAAACCTAAAAGAGTTTCATTCAAAATTTAAGGCAGGTTGCAATAACACTTTTCACCTGTAGATGTCCCTAAATCTACATTTACTTTTCTTGTATGTATGTACACGATATGTGCTGCCAGTGCTTAGTATTTGATAGCCAGTCTATAAGAGAGCTGCCAAAATCTGAGACTGTCTTGCAAATTGAGGAATAATTACTCCCCCATTCTTTGTAATATTTCAGAATCTTGTTCTGGATTCTGTACCATTTTCCTCCTCAAAGCAACCTGGTAAATGTGCTCATTCAGATAGCAAAACTAGCCTGGTCTGTTCTGCCTGGTAGAAGGTTTAGCACTGGTTTAAACTAATATTAGATGCAGTCACACGAGCTGCAGGGCCCAGTCCCCATGCGGCCCTGTGGCAGTCAAGCTCAGATGCCACACTGCAGGGCCAGTGCAGGGGGCTCGGCAGACAGCCCCCCACCCCCATGGAGTAGCTGGGTCATTGTCACACCCCCTGCCGCGGCCGAGGTGGGACAAGTTGCTGGCCCATGACACAGCGCATAGCAGCTAGCTGCTCACCCCACCACACGCAGTTCAGGGAACATCTGGTGGCAGCTGGTCACACAATGCACTGCATCACATGGTCCAGCTGCCCAGACTGGGTTAAGGCTGTCCAAGAAGTGGTAGGCTCCCTAGGGCATCTCATGAGGCTGCGCCCACTGTGGTGTAGCCTGTAGCAGTTGCAGATTGCTCTGCATAACTATCAATATGAAAGTGTTGCTATATAAGGGCGTTTATAGACGATCCCGCTTACAAGCGGGATCGCTAAATGCCGGGTTTTCCCGCCGCGGCGTCTCTGCGTGCCGTGTCTGATGTTCAGACACGGCGCAGAGTGCGAGTGCGAATGCGCGCCCTTCTGCGCATGCGCACTCGCGCACGGGACCAGGAAGTGCGGCGTAAAGCCGGCACTCCGGGAATCCGCGTCGGAGGGGGCAGGATCGCCTGCCCCCTCCGACGCGGATTAAAAAGCAGGCCACGCATGTAGACAAGCGGCAAGAAAGGCGGCTGATCAAAGGATCAGCCGCCTTTTTTGTCTCGTCTATAAACGCCCTAAGTATAACTTGTTTCAGTAAATTTCACAGGCAGAACAATCCTCCATCATTAAAGTCAATGGAAGTTTTGCCATTGACTTCAATGGCAAAGGATTGTGCTCTAAGCAAGTTATACCTTATATATAAACGCAGATTTATATCAAGATACCTGTGTCCATCTTGGGGACTGAATCGGTTTCTAAACAGTTATAGTTAAACCAGCACAAAAACTGTATGTTGGCAAGTCTCCTGTAGGGAATATCAAGAGCATTGTAAAAGAAAGAGCAAGCTAATGCTGCAACTCTGAAACCACTTGGTCCAACTGCAAAACTCTTGTTAACTTCAGTGGGATGAAATTGCCTCCCTAAAAGGACATCTAGCTTTCCAGTTCCAGCTCTTCCTGCTAGTTTAGTAATAGAACAGACCATCTGTTTAAATTGTTGTTCAGTTAGTGTGATGCATTGTAGAAGGAAGAGCAAGCTTATGCTGCAACTCTGAAAACACTGTCTGATTGTAGGTTTTTTCATATAAGAACTATCCAATGGGTATATGTTGCTTAGGCAACCGAGGGAGTTTCCCAATAAGAGCTTTATGTTTGCCTTTCAAAAGCCATCCTCCCTTCATCCCAGATTTCTGAAGCTACATGTCATCACTGCTTCTGTCTTAGCTTAGAATTCAGTATCAGGTTGGTGACATGAACAATGAAGTTTCAAAGCAAAACCTGAACGGAGGAGGTTACTCATGTTATGCCTCCATTACTCACTGAGCTTGACTTATTTTAGAATAATAAAACTGTTGAGTTAGAAGGGACCTTGGGGGTCATCTAGTCCAAGGATCAACCAGTTCAATTCCGTTTTTTTAGCTCCTGCTTAGCTGCAAATATATAGTTTCCACATGTGCAATCCTAGGTAGATCTCATGCTTGAAATTCCTAGCATTCAAACTTACTAATGTTGGCGGTATCCCATGGCTCATTGTACTGCCATTTGTAAGGTCCTCTTGAAGACCTTATCTATCCCTTATATCCTGGCACTGAATAAGCAAGGTCAGTACCAAAGTTCAAATCCCTCCTGTCTTAGCCATAAAGTCACTGGGTGGCCTTGGGCAGGCAAGACTATCTTTCAGCCTCAGTTCCCCATCTGTAAAATGGGAGTAATAATAATAATAATAATTATTATTATTAAACATTTATAAAGCGCCAGTTGCAAAACCTGGCGCTGTACAGAACATACAATCAGACGCGGTCCCTGCCTGTGGCTTACAATCTAAAAGACAAGGAGGGGGAGACAAGGAGAGGGGACAGTGGGAGAGACATGGGAGAAGACANAGAAGACAAACAAACATTCAGGCGGATGCGAAGTCTCAGGTGTGTGTACTTGGCTTGGTTACGAGGAGGTTGGTAGCAGCAGTCAGCAGAGGAGGGCTGACAGGGTTGCTGTGAGGGTGAACTAGATAAGGACTGTAAAGCACTTTGAACACTGGAAGTGCCATATAAACAAGTATTGATTAATTATTATTATCATAAAAGAAAAGATAATTGATCAGAAGCATGAAATTAAGGAAGTGGAGGGGAACAAGTCTTTGCAGAGGTTTGAAAACTAAAAGATCAGTTCTAGATTCTTTATTTAGATTTTTAATTAATGGCTGAAATAAACAATTTTGAAATAGGATTTAATTTAGATAAAGCCGTACGCCCAGATTCTTCCTTTAAACAGTTTTAAATGCTCTGTACTATAGCGCCAAGCCTCACAGCCTGGGACTGGTTTTGTGTTTTTTACAGCCAATGTTTTATGTCGGGGAGTTCTTACAGTTTCTGAATATCTTAAGTATTAATCTAAAGAGAGGGGATACCTATCCTGTTACCCATTTGATGTGAACAAAACTCATCTGATCTGAGAATTTGCCAGGAGCAATCTGAGGCTTGCTGATTAGTTCCTTTTCTTACATCTTCTCCACACACTACTGACAGCCAGATGCAAGCGTCTTGGCCTAACCAGTCACTCCTTGCAAAAATTAACCTACTGCTTTGCTGGATACCCTACACAAAGTTGTAGGAACATCTCCTTTCTTACTGATTCGGCACAGGTTATTTTAGGCTATCTTCCTATGAACGTATGCAATCTGTGCTTGCGTGTCTTTCCTCCCATAATCATATATAAGGTCCATCCCACCGGTGTCTCAGGTCCATAGTCTGGGGGTGCTCCTAGACTCGCAGCTCTGCCTGGATGTCCAGGTGACAGCTGTGGGCGCGTTCAAACCCTTACAAGGTTTGAACCCCTAGCCAACTGATTTTTTCGAAAGAAATGCTTAGAAATCATAGCTCTGCATTGCCCCAAATGGAATTCTTTTCCATTTGGGGCAGACCATTTTGTCCCAGGTGTTGGGAAACCCTGTTCTTCTCCCTCAGGGAGTTCAGAGCAGTTTCTCCCATAGGCGAGAGAAGGGATTCTTTATTGTTCTCTCTGACTCATTAATGACAAGACCAGGATTTTCCAATTTGGATAGTCTGGTCTTTAAGGCTGGATAATTCAATTAATTGTACCACTGTTGCAAATTCAGTTCAGAGTTCAGAGCAGCCTCTCCCACAGGAGAGAGAAGGGATTCTTTATTGTCCTCTCTGACTCATTAATTACTTATCCCCTTTCAGGGAGAAGAAGAGTTTTCCAACACCTGGGAGAAAACAGTCTGTCTTTGGAAATAAAAAAACTGCATTTGGGGCAACGTAGTGCTATAATTTCAAAGCATTTCTTTTGAAAAAATCAATTGACTAGGGGTTCAAACCTTGTAAGGGGCTAACGTGATTAATTATGTTTGTTTTTTTTAATTAATAACAAAAGATTTCTAACCAGCCTCTCGGTTAGGTAATAGGGTATTGCTAATACCTGCCCATGAGAAAATCCTTACAGCATCTCATCTATCAAAGAATCCACACGGGAGAAATGGCTGAAGTGGGGGGAAAGCTTTATTGTCAGAAGGAGGACTGTGTAAACTTTAAAGCTCACTGGACACGGGGGTGTGGAGGCCAAGCAGTTATGGGAAGTGCTCTGATCGAGCTAGGGCGTAAAGAATGGCAGGCCAAGGGTTTAAGTCTGGCTTAGGTTGTTGTATGGACATGCAAGTCCTTTAACATTTTAAGATTGCTTTCCTTTATTTTTTTTTAGCCCAGTCTTATAGTTAAGCAATAGATTACTCTGAATTTGTACACATATGCAAATCTTACGCAAATTATGCCCCGCATTGTTCCACATTTTGTGTCACTGTTCCTCATTTAATTGTATGCAGGTCTGACTAATTCTATTATGGCACTTTTCACACAGACACTCATGGGTGTTACATTTTATTATACATGTTGCAGGGCTGCAAGTGTGCTCTATGGGTGCCCTGCAACATGTATAATAAAATGTAACACCCATTTTATCAGTGTTAGAGTGTCTGTGTGAAAAGGGCCTATAACCAGTTGCATCCACACACCTCTGAACAATGACATAGATCTAGTTGAGGTGTGGACCCATTTGGAGCCTTTCTGTTCATCCCATTTGCTGTGATGTTGGGACTGTCACTATGAACTCGTGGGGAAATCTTGGAGGAATTGTTACCAAATGTGCTGGGGCCATTGCCAGGGTCCAGTGCAGTAGTTCCCTGCCGCAAACAGTCAAACTAATGAAGCCTGGTGTGGGAGGTGAGGAATGAGGTAGGTCAATGGGATTTGAGGGTCATATCTCCTCTGCAAGGGCACTTACTCATACAAAATTTGGAGGCTGTACTTCATCTTGTCTGCCGAATGTGGTTAAAATTAGCTTGCAGGGTCCTCCAGAGTTATTAAGTGTAGAGCAATGCTGAATACAAGTTAGTGGGATTTATTTGCTACAAAAGGGGCAATATCTCCTCTCTAGGTCTACCTATTGCTACGAAACTTTGAGTCTCTACTTCCTAGGTTCTCAAACTAGTCGGTTGGCTCCCGGGGGGTGGGGGGGTGATGTGCGAAAAGAATCCCAGCTGGCAAATATCTAACTCCACACTCTCATTGAGCTAAGGGGAATTCCCAAGGGAGAGAGTCAAAGAACAAGGGGGAGAGGGTGAAGAAGCAATTGGAGGGTGTGAAGAGGGAGAGGTCCAGAGAGGGAGCAAGATGCAAGTAGGTGTGTGTGTGGTGTTGGGAGGGGAGGGGCCTCAGGTAGAAAAGACAAATGAAAGGGGAGGCATGGTTAAAAAACATTTGAGAACCAGTATAACAGAGACACACACACCCCGCCCCCAATGTCAAGCTCACTGTTCCCCTTTGGCAATTCCCTGGGTCCCATCAGTGCCTCAGTTCTTATGGGGTGAGCCCCTGGTTTCCAGCCTTACTCTGCTGCCCAGCGCCTCCAGATCTGGCCCCTTGCCACTGTTTTGTTGTCAGGGTCCAGCCAGGGCCTCTGGCTATGCGCCAGCCCTTCTGGGTGAGTTTCCCGGATCCTGCCGCTCAGCATGGCTCTCACTCAGCTCCCCACTCTTTCAACGCTGCTGCCAGCTTCCTCACTTCTCCCGCAGCCTGGCACTTGGCAATTTCAGCCCTGGCTACACTTGCAGCCAAAGTTCTCTCTGGTTTCCCTGACAGCGTACCCCAACCTCCTTGACTGGCCTGAGGGTTCCCGTATCACCTCGCAGGTGTCATGTAGGTACATGACCATCTAACCCTCAGATGCCTTCAAACCACCACTGTCCTGGCCACATCCTCTCTTAAAAGGCCAACACCCAATGCTCTTAAGGGGCAGGGATCCCTCCAAGGACTCCCAGTCACAACCACTGTTCTACTTACCTTGGGCACTTCTGGCCCACTCCCAAATTTGGTTAAAATTGGCTTGTGAGAACAAAAATTATTATTTATTGATTGGTTTTATTTTTTATTTTCTCGCATTTCTATGCCACTCCCTCCTGCTTACGCATCTCAAGGCAGCTCACAACATCATACAAACAATCCATTAATAAAACAATGAAAACCATAAAACATTTTTTTAAAAACTGCCAGAGCAACACAAACCACCCCACTCCACCCGTCTCCCTCCCCAAAGGCTGACGAAACAGCCTGGTCTTACACTGTCTACGGAAAGAGGGGAGGTCTGAAGACAGGAAGACCTCCAACGGGGGGGGCGGGCGGGGGGAGTTCCACAGCTGCAGAGTGGCCACCGAGAACAGCCTCCTCATGGCTGACACCCGGGAAACCCAGGGGACCTCAAGGATGGTGCCCCTGGCCGACCGCAGAGGCTGATCCAGGACCTGGAGGATGAGGCGGTCCTGCAGATAAGTGGGGGCCAGGCTGTTTAGGGCTTTAAAGGTCAAAATCAACACCTTGAATTGGGCCCGGAAGACTATTGACAGCCAGTGCAGAGAACGGAGCACTGGTGTAATGTGATCGCGACGGCTCATCCCCCTAAGGAGACAAAAGCCGCTGCATTCTCCATCAGCTGCAGTCTCCGGACCATTACCAAGGATACCCCCACGTAGAGCATGTTACAGTAATCCAATCTCGAGGTAATAAAAGCATGGATGATAGTGGCAAGGTCTGTGTCTGAGACATACTAGTGGCAGCTGGTGGGTTTAGAGGTTTGTGGGTCACTAAGGCTGGCTGGGCCGCCACTGGTTTTGCCGGCAGCGGGCCAGCAAAAATAGGGGCGGAGCCTAGCCTAGGGGTGGAGCCAGGGCAACAGTAGGCGGAGCCAATTTGTGCCCAAACAAATAGGGCCCTATCATCATGCACAGATATATAAAAACGAGAAAACCACACATAAACCAAACCATTCCCACAAGCCCCCAAAGGCATTCAGAGACCCCCAAAGGCAGCAGCAAAACAAACATGCCACATCATCAACTTCAAGTGAACAAAACCCACATTGCAACTGATCATGAACAAAACAACTTTATTCCCAGGCCAGGGAATGCACAGATATATAAAAAAAAGAAATATAAAACAATTCACAGATAAAAACCAGATAAAGACCATATGAAACAGCTAAAAACCAGTTAACAACCATATAAAACAGTAAAAAAACAGAAAAAACAGATATAAAACCATATGAGACAGCTAAAACAGATATAAAACCATTAAAAACAGATATAAAACAGCTAAAAACCAGCTAACAACCATATGAAACAGCAAAAAAACAGATAAAACAGATATAAAACCATATGAGACAGCTAAAAACAGATATAAAACCATTAAAACAGATAAAAACCAGCTAACAACCATATGAGACAGCAAAAAACCAGATAGAAAACCATGAGACAGCTAAAACCGAGCTAAAAACATATAAAACCATATAATACAGATATAAAACCATGTCCCCCCCATTCTGTCTCCCCCATCTGTCCCTCCCCCATGTCCCCCCACCCCCATCATGTCCATCTGTCTCCCCCATCTGTGTCTTCCCCCCCCCATCATGCCCCCATCTGTCTCCCCCATGTGCCCCCACTCCATCTCTCCCCCATCTGTCTCCCCCATGTCTCCCCACCCCATCATGTCCATCTGTGTCGCCCCCATGTGCCCCCAACCCCCATCATGTCTCCATGTCTCCCCCATGCCCCCCACCATGTGTCACCCATGTCTCCCCCATCCACCGCCCAACATGTCCCCGTGTCTGGGGCACGGTGGGGGGATATGGGGCCCCCACGTCCCCCCACTGTGCCCCCACCACCCCACTCACCCATCCCTCCAGACCAAATCCCCCCAGCCCAGACCACCCTACCTGCTCACGCTGGCTGCAGAAGGAATGCATGTGGCCGCCGGCAATGCTGGGAGCGAGTGAGCGAGGTCTGAGAGACCCTGCACACCTACAAATTTCTCGCCTGGCCTGGTGCAGCCACGGTGGAGCCTAGAGGGGCGGCTTTGAGCCGCCCCTCTAGGCAACTGAAATAGCTTGGGCTATGGGTTCCATTAGAACCCATTGCCCAAGCTGGCCACACACACACCCCCAAAGCTGCGCGCGCAGCTTTTCTGTAGGTCGGCAGTAGTGCCGACCTACAGAAAAGCCCCCCCTCCTCCCGGCCTCTGCATCTCTTCAGCGTATGCACGCCAGCCTGGGAAGGAAAGTCTTTCTCCCTGGCTGGTGCACATGCGCTGAAGAGATGCCGGGACTCAAAAGTCCCCAGCGCCGGCCCAGCACCATTCCGGATGCGCATGGGCCCCCAGTGCCGGCCCGCGTGCATCTGGAATGGTGCTGGGCCAGCGCTGGGGGCCCGCGCGTGCATCCAGAATGTTGCTGAGTGAGGATGCTTTGACGCTGGGGGCTGCTGTAGGTCAGTGCCCCCAGCGCCAAAGTAAGGGGCCACCACTGAGACATACAGCTTAAGCCATCGCACATGCGCTCTTACAGGGCGAAGGGCGCACCCACAGATACATCAGGAGAACAGAGGCAGCTAAACAAGGCCAACGTTTATTGGTACAGGGACCTGTAAAATGCTACACCGGCCAGGGAGAGCAGATGCCAGGGACAGGGGGAAGGAGCTGGGTGCACAGAAGGAGCAGTACTACCGATTCACAGGGTCTGAGGGGTTGGCAGGCAGACCTGGCAGAAAAGCGTCAGTATGTAGTCCCACAGACCGCATCGCAGGAGACAGATGAATCACACAGGTGAATGGAAGCCAGCAGCACGGCCAAGGAGAAGCAATAGCACCGGTCCATCACAGGGAGGAGGGATCCACGATGGAGGTCGCAGCAACAGCAGGATCACGGTGCTGGCACTGGGCGCTCGGGGAACATGGGCCCCTGGACAAGACCATCCCAGGCAAAGAGGCCACGGCGATATACACAGGCCTGCGTATGGGCATCCACCATAAGGTGGAACAGGAGGGGGTGTCCCGTGGCAGCAGCCGTTCCGACATCCAAATGGCTCAGCACAGCTCTCAGGACAGCCCTCTCCAGGAAGGGCCTACCGACATCAGGCGGAAGCAAGCCAAGCTCCCCAAGGCGGTCCTGGCAAGCAGAGCAAGGGCATGCGAAGCCATGGGTGTGCAGGAGGACACATGCATAGCAGCTCGCTACATATGGCCCACCAGCCTGGAGGGCCAGACCGAACTCCTGATGATTGGCCACCTGGCGAACAGCAGCAAGCTCCTGGGATTCCCATTGCAGCACAATGGCAGGTGGGGGCCCACAGTCAGGTCGGCATAGGGGCATGAATCCAAGCTCCCTGACACTCCTCTGGCACTCCAGACCCCCAAAGGGGTGCCCCAACGACCACATGTAACGGGACAGGAGATTGAAGCCATCACCCATGGAAAGGAGGTCGCTCACCAACAGATGGACATCGCTGCTCTGCCACACGGTTCCCAGCAGCGTGGTGGCGCACACCAGCCACTCCTCCCTGGCCAACAATCGAAAACGTGGCCCGTTCCACGGCTGGACATGGCCTGCACAAGGGCTGCAAGCTGGAGGGCAACCAAAGTGCATGGTGAGCTGCAGTGTCTGAGCTCAGATGGGGCCGAAGGTGCCAGCCATCTTGAAGGTGACCTTAGCCACCTGATAGCGGCTGGGCTTGGTGGGTCTGGGAACCTCAATCCCACACACAGGGTGGACCCATCCCCACTCGATAAGAGGCAGGGAGGCAGCACAGGGCCCGGGGGAGGAAGGAATGGCAAACCATCAAGGGGCCACCGTAGCTGTACACAGCACAGGGGGACAGCTCCTTACCTGACAACAGCTGTCCCAGAGAATGGGGGACCCTTGCTACATACCACATGCCCACCATATGGTGCAGGGGCTCAGACAGCGAGGGGGGGGGGCTGGTAGGGGTGTGCGGTCTAGGCTATCCAATGGAACCGTTTCAGGCACCCACTGAATGCAGATGCATTGGCCTAGCATACCGCTGGCACCCAGTGCACAGGGGTAGCATCACGGAGACCCCACACAGGTGCGTATGCCGCACCCTGAGTGCTGCACCAACTGCTGAGGCCCTGCGACCCATCACCCATTTACATAAGGGAACCAGGTTGACTGCTAGGGTGTCGCGTGTTGGTTGTGGAGAGGAGAGAATGCAGTGAGAGCGATAGAGGGAGCGAAGCAGGGCCATGTGGAGACTGGGAGAGGCACATACGAGTGTGTGACCATGGGGCATGTGGGGGAGCAATGTTGAGTGCGTGGAGTCCTGCCTGCAGGTGAGAGGGTGTTTTCAAGGAATGACAGCACAGGGCGGATAGCTGGTTCAGGGTACCTGAGCACAGGGTGGGTTGTTGGGTTGGGGGCTGGTGGGCGGTCACTGGGTTTGTAGCTGGGTTCACGGCGAGTGGTCACGGTGGTGGGAGCATGATGCCCATTGTGGACACCCCGCATATGCGAGCTGCCCTGATTGCCATCCTGGTCGCATGTTTCGGTCTCCTGAGTTCTGGCATAGGTGTTCGAGCAATTGGCCAACTTCCTATGCCCAGCCCCTTGCTGGTATGCCCATGGCCCACGCCACCAGAGAGCAGTCAACCTGCGCTGCGTGGCAATGGTGCAATGGCCGTGGAGGATCAAGGCCAGGCACCAAGCAATGTCGGGAACAGCAGCATTGCACCACATCCGCCTTGTCCTTTCCAGGTTGCTCCTCAACATGTATGGCCGTCAGGTGACCCTACCCACGCGACAGCTGGGTTGGATGCAGTCACGGAGCAATGACTGATGGGAGAACATACTGGCAACCTGGAACGATGATGAGTGGACCAACCACTTCCAGATGACCCGCACTCTGCGGACACGGATCGGTGAGATCCTCAGCCCTGACCTCCACAGGAATGTTACCAACATGCACTTTCCCTTACCCCAAGGAATGCAGGTGGCGATGGCAGTGTTGTGCCTAGCAACCCCTGATTCCTGCCGGAGCGTTGGTAAACAGTTCAATGTGGGGGCAGCGATGGTAAACAGGACACTCCACGATATCTGCAACCTTGTAGTCGAACTGCTCCTGGAGAGGGTCATCCAGCTCCAGGACCCGGAGGTGGTGGTGATCCAGGGCTTTGAGGTGATGGACTTCCCTCATTGCATTGGTGCTATCAATAGCACTCACATCCCAATCTCCCCTGTCACGGGTTTGGGAGTCCGCACTCCCACTTTACCGGGTCTGAGTGACTCAGTTTCGCTTGCGCACAGTTCTCTTGAATTAGTTTCTCTCACTGGCTAATTCAAGTGTGCCACAATGAAACTCCTTTGTCACACAAGGGCCCGATCCTTCCCGTTTACCGACTCTTTATTCTCTGGGTTCGCAAGAGCTTGAGGGCTCTTTAGCTCACTTGTGCCCCAATATTAGACTCCGCCACTTCTTTATAAAGTAAGAAGTAAGTTTATTGATTACATAAACAAGATAGTTAAACAGAGTGGTAATTAGAAATCAAAGGTAAATATAACGCATTCCTAACTTATACTGGTTGAGTTCCTAAGTTATTCATCTTACCCTAGGGAGTCCAAAAGTTCTGGTTTCTCAGCCATAAGGTGACTGGCTGGGCACTTGGCTTAGAGAGCAGAATCTGTCTCAGTTCATGCTGTCCCCAGCCTGCTGTAGGCCGGTCCTTTTCGTATGCAGATGTCTCTCGCAGCAGCTTTGCAAGAAGAAGATTTCTCTTTGTATCTTACTCCCATTTAAATAGGATTTACTCTTCTTTGTCTCGGATTTCCCACCTTGGGGAATCAGGTCACGTAGCCAACCCAGGTAAACATGGAAGTCAATTTACATCTCCACAGGACTGTCTAGCAAGCCAGATGTTTTGAATATACTTTCTGTTATCTCTTTGCATTTCCTGTATTTCCTGTAGGCTGGTGCCAGAGCTTTAATTTGAGTTCTACCGTTCTCAGAGTTAACATTACAAACATGTGGAACCTTTGACGTTACATAGTGTGCATGTATAGTAACATTACATACATGTGAGACCCTTGGCACCACACATTTACCAAACATGTAGTCTCGTGTTACATGTGTGTGACCCCATGTTTGTCTGTGACATCCCCACCCCCACCCCCAACACCGATTACTTGAACAGGAAGCAAGCATTCTCTGTGAATTTGCAGGCAGTTGTTGACCACCAATGCCTGTTCATCGATGTGTACACAGGCCACTCGGGGAGGAGCCGTGATGCTCGGATCCTGCACTCCTCCCCCTTCTATGCCAGGATGTTCGATGGGGAGATTGCCCAGAACATGTTTAGGATGATCGAGGGTATATCCATGGCTCCAGTTGTTATAGGGGATCCCGCCTACCCTCTGGCCCCATGACTGATGAGATCCTATTCCGTTGCCCGCACCCCCAATCCGGTGCTCTTCAAAGAGCACCTGGCCTCCGCAAGGTGCATGGTGGAGAGGACCTTCAGCCTGCTCAAGATGAGGTGACGCCTTCTGCTTAACCGGAGCCAGTTCAACCTGAAGCATACCCCCATCCTCGTCCTGGTGGCCTGTGTACTCCATAACATCTGTGAAACTGGTGGGGCTGCCTTGGACTATCCCCTTCCTGTGCAGAGACAGAGCCCAGTGCCCCTGTACCAGCAAGTTCAGAGGGGGGCCTTCAGGTGGATTTCGGAGGAGAACCGTGACGCCCTATGCAGGTGCATAGTAGCGCAAATGGCTGAGGACTGACTGTGGCCTATAGGTGGCCCCCTTCCAACAGTCCCATATCACTGTGAACCGTGCACCAATACATAGTGCTGTCTACCCCTGTTCCTGCCTCTGTCTTGTTTGACTGTTGACATGGGGACCCTCCATCGTCCATTGGCTGGTGTGGTGCCGAAGTGGGTTCCTGATCCCCCATGCCTTGGCAGGGCTGCCCGTTGTTGCACCCTACTACCTTGTGTACTGGACATCTTGTTGAACCTCTTGTGAGATATACCCTGTACCGGAGCCCAATTGGCCATGGTGGTGTGTGTGCTCTCACACACCATTCCAACTGCACAGCGAATGTGTAGTATGGCACCCTGTTGTGCACGCTGTCCTGTCCTGGAGGAGATGGATTGCTGTCGTGTGCAGGGTGGTCTTAGCCCTGGGTCCCCTGGTCATCCCTCGCCATTTCCACCACCAGTTGGTGGGGATAGGATGGGATGGGATGGTGATTGTGTGATGTCTCACGCTGTCACCCGACATCCCTGTTACCATACACCTTTCCATCCCCTCCATGCTGGTATCTGGGTCTCTTCAGGGTGCAGTTCCATTCCTCCCCTCCGTCTCTTCCTGTGGCCAGCAGTCCTGGCCCCTTGATCCGTGCCTTTGGCCGTGCCCTCTGGGTTGCACCGGTCTGATAGGGCACGCATGTGAGCTGCCGGGCTTGCCTGCCCCACAGCTGTTAGCCCCCGGCATTGGTACCCTGGCATTGGCCACCACTGTAGCTTGCTGCTGGCTCCCTCACGTCACTTGCATCCCCCTGTACAGACAGGTGTGTTCAGTTAAGGGTATTTATTTTGAAACCATTTACAGGGGTTGGGGTCAGTTCTTTTGGGGTCTTCCCCGTCCCCTCTTTACGGCACCACCAGGGGATGGCTCTCTGTGGGCCTTGGCAGCCGCTGCCCGCTGTGACCGTCGACTGCCTGGCCCAGGCTCTCCTTCCTCCACTGGCTGCTCCACTGCATGGTCTGGTGTTAGCTCCTGTGGATGTGACACTTAGCATTAAAGGTGGCGGGTACCCATACCCTGTTCCACCGTTCTTCTGCTCCCGTACCTGGCCTCCCTGTGCCCATCACCACCTCCTGTGCTACCTTACAGCCTTCCTTTGTGACTGGGTGGGTACTGTGTCCCATGTTCCCCCCTCCCCCTGTGTCGGTTGGCCACCACCTGTTCCCCGTGCTTACCTGTGTATGTGGGGCAGCCCGCCTTGGCGGTTAGGTCGTTGTGGGTGCAGGGATGATCTGGGGTGGCTGGGGGCCCGGAAGGGGGTGTTGTGGAAGGTGCTGGAGGGGAACTGGGAGTGGGGAGGGCTGGCCAGTGGGCCCCTCTTGGTGTTGCAGGGGAGCAATGGGGGGGGGGCGAAGTATCTCATGTGGCCTAGACCGGGGTAGGGTGGCTGCTAGGAAAACCAGGGTTGGCAGAAGAGCTGGGGAGGGGGCACTTGCCCCTGTGGGAGGGTGCCATGGTGTTGTGCTGCCTGCCCTCCTACCGCGGCTGGTGGGCCCGTGTCATGCTGGAGGACGTACTGCAAGGCCTCCAAGGTGTCCTCTATCAATTGGAAAGTCCTTGCGGCAGTTCCCTTCAGTGTGACACAGGCTCTCTCCCTCTCCTGCCTGTCTAGGTGCTGCTCATGGAGGACAGCAGCAGTTTGGTGCCTGTCCCACAGGTGCTCTGTGCAGGATTGGGTGAGCATTGCAGCCATTTATTCCCGGTCCCTTTCCCCCTCCCCTAGCTGTACCTCCCTGTTTAGGACCTGCTCCCAGCTGAGCGCGTCTGCAAACCACCTGGTCTCCGCCAGCCGTTCCCTCCCTAGGTCCTCCCTCCTCCGCCGGTTGCGGACCCTCATCTCCTGGTTCCTCTCTGCACTCCTGGCAGTGGCACCCCTGGATGGACCGGGCTGCTCATCTGTGAACAGCAAGGGTACCTCCTGTGTCCCTCTTCTTACCCTGCTCCTTCTCACGCATGTTGTGGCACTGTCTCCCTTTGTCTTGTCTTGGGCGTTTCTGCCTGACATGTTAGGAGCTGGCTCACTCATGTCCTTGCTCGCTTCTCCTTTAAGGGCTCCCAGTTGGGCAATCAGCGTCTTTCCCAGTGGGTGTGTCTGCTTGCGGGCTCCTGCAGGGCCTCTCTAGCTGTGTCTCGCTGGTTTCGGCAGACCCTTCCTGTGGGTAGGTGTGTTTTGCCGTTTACATGGACGAGTGGGTGTTGAACACCCATCTCCACCCACGGAGCATGCCAGCTCCTTCCTGGTTGCTCTGTGGGTGTTGATGGGTGGGTCGCAGGAGCATGCACACCCACCCATTGACGTTCACATGGATGCTCTCCCACCCATCCAATGGGTGTTGGTGGGCGAGTGGCGTCTGTGTAAAAACGACCATAGTAACTGATCACAGAATAATATAATCGTCCTCAGTTCGGTTAAAATGAATCAGAAAGTAAAATCCTAACTATTGGACGTAATGTATTTGCACTTTTTAAAAGTATATACCAATCCCGTGGGTTTTAGGAGCTCAGCATAAGGGTGTCACACTGCATAGCAGCTGACTGCAGGAAGCAGAAGCACCATATTAAAGTAATGTACACCAGTGGAGTGGGCCCTTGGCTGGGACTCCAAAGACCTGGGTTCAGTTGCAGCTCCACTATGGATTTGCTGTGTGACTGAGCATGTGAGATCACTGCTCTGTGCTTCTATTTCTCCCTCCTCGTTCTTTGGGTGTTTTCAGACAGACGGGCTGCCCTGGTTCTGCCTGCCCCAGCCCACTTCACCCCTGGGTGGCCTATCCATCTAAAGGTGCCCCATCAGTTTTGCAAGCAGAGCCGGTTGTGCCTGTGGCGTAACAGAGCCCACTGGGGTTTACCCCAGCCTCCCGGCACCCCGTTACCCACCTATTCTCTGGTACTTTTCCGCTGCCACCACCCTAGAGATCGTAGGTCGTGAGTTCCATCCCTCTAGGGAAGATGAGAACGCTACCTTTTCTTTAAACAGACAGGCCCGCAAGCCAGAATAATTCAGTTCCCAGTTACTGCCGCCGGAGCATACAGAGGCGTATTCGCTAACACACACACACACACACACAAACACACACACAGATCTTGTAGATCAGAAAAAGGAATATTACTTTAATAGTATTTGAAACCAAGCATCACAGGCGACAACCATGTGAGGTACTCTGAATCCTTGAGCAAAAGCAATTGATCAGAACACAGTTAGGCTCGAGGGCCCTTTTGGTAGCATCTAGCCTAAACTGGTCCCTCAGATGTAACATTCAATTACTCACAGCTTTAGGTGCATCTTTGCCTTGCAGCAAAGGGGTTCAGTCCTTAGGTTCAGTTTAGTCCAAACAGGCCCGGAGCCATTCCCTTAGCTCCATAGTAAAAAGGTCAGTATATCCGAACAAACAGAAGTAAAAGTGGAAGTCTCCCTTGAGAGGCGTAGCTTTAGTCTTTTAAAAAGCCCCCTACCCCTCTTTTGTGATTGGTCCTTGGGAGGTTACCTGGCTGTACCTACTCCAGTCAGAGAAAGATCCCCCCAGTCATGCTGGCTGTAGGCCCCTTCCCCCGGTATTGCAAAATCCTGCCATGCGGCCGGTTGTGAAACCAGACCTAGTCAACCTGGAAACCAGGGTGTCAGTGAAGGTCACATGGAAAGGCAGGGTTGCCCCTAGCAGCTTCTGCCACAGTGCCTACTCTGGGGGAGCCCCACCAGCAGCACTCTGGAACATCCCAGAGTGCTGGCAGTAGAGCAGGCCAGCCAAACCTGGAGCACCGTCCCAAAACAGAGCAGCTGTTCGTCTGATGCACGGACACACACTGCTACACCATAGAGTTGTGGGCACTAGCCTAGAGCATTAGGCAATCATCCACAACTCTATGGTGCGGTGGGGGGCACCATTTGGGTAAACCACAGTCCAGGGTCCGGAACCCACCAAGTCTATCTGAGCCCAACTCAGGCAGGGCTGGACACGGGCGGACACAGGGGTGCACCCCAGGAGCTCAGGCTGCCTCCACATCCATTTGAAAAGACTCTTTGTCTCTTGCCTACTTAGAAGATAAACCATTTGGGAGAGGGACTGCTGTCTCTGTATGTGTGTTTGTACAGCTCCTATTACAACGGGGCCTACTGCAGACTTAGATTAGGGGTGGAGAAACTTTTACCCCCCAGGGGCCACTTTTATTTTATTTATTTATTTATTTATTTATTTATTTGTTTTAAGAATTTATACCCCGCCACCTCCTGCCACAGGCAGCTCGGACGGCAAACAACATTAATAAGACGCTAATATTTATAACACATTAAAAAACATCATCCCTCAATAAACACAGTAATAATGATAAAAATAAAAAAACATACCCACCTTCACCACTCTCCCCACCCCCTACCACCCCATTACCCCTCTCCCTCGCCAAATGCCTAATGGAACAGCCAGGTCTTACAGTTCCTACGAAAGGCTGGGAAGTCCGGGGCCAGACGGGCCCCCACCGGGAGGGAATTCCAAAGGCGCGGCACGGCCACCGAGAACGCTCCATTCTGCATGGCCCCCTGGAAAACTCGGGGGACTTCCAACACGGCACCCCCGGCCGACCACAGGGGCCAGTCCAGAACCCAGGGAGTGAGGCAATCTCGCAAGTAGGCAGGGCCCAGGCCGTGTAATTCAAAATTAGTAGAAGCTCCAAGGGCCACATAGAAGTTGGGGGCAAGAGTACTTAAGGGATGTGCTCAGGGAGTGAGGGGGGGGGGGATCCAGATCATGGAGTGCATGCCCTGATCTCTGCTCCTTTAATGTGAACTCAGTCTTTCAGTGCTTGGGAGCAGGAACCGGATCCAGGGACTAGAAATAGGAACTGGAATGGGGCCAAATAAATACTAGCCAAGAGCTGCATTTGGTTCCTGAGCCTCAGGTTCCTCACCCCTACTCCAGATACTGGCTGTTTTTACATGGACACTAAATCTGAAATAACGTCTCTCAAGTCAGGTTTAAATGTCCATGTAAAAACCAAATCCTAGTTTAAAATAACCAGGTTGAACCTGGGTTTATTTCATCCTCATTTTCAAGGATTTATTTAACCTGGGCTTAAATAAATCCGGGTTAACATCCATGTAAACTGTAAATCCAAATTGAGCATAGAGAGAGAGCAAATATCTTCTCTACCTAGGAATGTCTCTAATGGTCATCATCAGTGCTTTCTGGGACTCTGGCCAGGAAATCGGCATTTTTATTTCTCTTCCCCCAAACCTGGTGCATAGATTAGCCTTGGGATCGTTCAAAGACCTCTCTAAAGGGGAACACAAATCATAGCTGAAGAAAGCGATGGAATTCAGCAGCAAAGCACCATGGGATTTTTCAGTCATCCATGTTAGTCTTAAACCTGTATTAGCCATGAACACTGTGATCCTGGATTTATGATTATTCCGAGTTGTAAATGTAAACAAAAACACAGGATTAAGAATACAGGTTTTTAAATACAGGTTAGTGAAAAAACAGCCCCTTTCAGTAGTAATCAAGAGTTATGGGAAGAGACATCTGCCATGCAAGATCTTTGCATCACCCCTTCTCCTGGCAAGCAGAGCTTCTTCAACTGCTTTCCCTTGACAAGCTGTGCAGGAACAGGGTTTCACTCTTTCACAATTGCCCCCTCAGTTATCCTGGGTGCAGGTTTTTAAATGTCCTTCTTCCCACCCTGTCATGCTCATGCGTCACTTTGTATGTGATTTTCTCATACAAAATTGGTGATTTATACCAATTATTTGGTGTGGGTTCCCACTGGGCAGGCACCTTACGCGTTACTGGTATTGATTGTACTTTACAAGGAGCTTTGCAAGACAAATAAATCTTCACTATACACCTACTGTGATGCCTTTGTGACTATATACTTGAAATTCTCTTTAGTGCAATAATGAATGTGTGACTAAACAGGTGAAAAGTGGTTCTCAGCAGGGACCAGCAAACATGGGGAAAAGAAAAATTAACTGCACAAATCTCATTTCAAACTTTTCATGAGCTTCCATCTAATAAAACAGGAAAGGGAAAGTCAGAACTGATTTGAAAACCTTATGTTCAGAAAGGATATTAGACCCAAATTTTAGAACAAAATTGGGGGGAAACTCAATGTATGAGGGAAATATTATGCAAAGTTACAACATATGAGAGCCGTGCTTTTTAAAATGCCAAGCTAATGCATTTCTACACATTCGTAAAAGTTGGTATGACCTCAGTCAATTCATCCAATCAAATATACTGACCCTGTTCAAGCAACAGGATGTCACTAGAATTTCTAATTCAATTCTCTGACGAGAACCATCTGTTTTGCACCCCTCATTATTTTGTCGACTTCTATCTCCCCTCCATTGTATTCTTCTCTAAGCCGAAGAGCCCTAAATCTGTTGAGTTTCTTCTTGTGCAGAAGCTGTTCCATACCTTTGATCTTCTTGGATATCATCTTCTGTTTATCCTACATCTGAGCAGGGGGGTGGACTAGATGACCCTTTAGACCCCTTCAAACTCTATGATTCTATTCTGTTTATTTTATGTGGACCAGCTTCCAATAAAAGATATAATCTGAACTACTTTGCCTCCGTCTCTCACACTTGGGATTAGGGTTGTTCCGAGTGTGGGGGGGGGGGGGGGGGGGGGGGGGANGGGGGGGGAATTGTGAGTATTCACCAACAGTCCAAGGAGCGGTCCCAAGTGCTCAAACCCTCAGAGAATACTTGTGAGTTTCCAAGGCCAGGGAGATGGCTACAGGGGGTCAGGGTGGGATGCTTAAGGGGGAGCAGGGGGGGTTACTTACCTTCCTGAGGTGTCCCGCGTAATGCATGGCCTCTTCCTGGCTTGTAAGTTTGAAAGTAAAAAAACAAACAATGCTCAGAAAGGGGCTAAATGGCCCTTTCTGACTGCCATCTTTGAAAAGGGCCGAGCATGCTCAGAAAGGGTCATTCAGGCCCATTCTGAGCATGCTCAGTTGTCTGGTTTTTTTACTTTCAAATTTACAAGCCAGGAAGAGGCCCTGCATTGTGTGGGACCCCTCTGGAAGGTAAGTAATCCACTCAGCCCCAAGCACTCCCACCCCTGACCCCCCCATTAGGCCACCCACCAGACATCCACTCCCTTCCCTGGTCCCTGCTGCCCCCTACTTCCCTGCCCTCTACCCCCCTTCCCTGCACTTGGCTGAGGTTTGGCCAAGTTCTGAATTTCCAGGGCCCTTCCTCAGAACTTTGGAACTTGGGAAATTGAGGCTGACTGCACCGGTCCTCAGTGCTTCCTGAGGAAAACCGAGGACGGAGTTTCCGCACTACTTGGGATCAACAGGGCAAACACTCTCTAGTTTACATAAACAATGGTGGGTGAGAGCAAGAGAATGTGTGAATAGGCAAGTGCATGTACAGGAGAATGTGCAGGTAGGTGAATGAAAGGGGCCATGAGTAGGCCTTATGTAGAAAATACTTCTGTTTTCCTCAGCAATCGTCCAAAGTACATATTAGAATAGTGTTACCTGAGAATGCTAGATCACTACTATGCTACAGGTTTTTATAAAGGTGTATGTACCGTTCAAAAACTGTGAGAATACATGTATATAATAGCAGAGTAGAGAAAGTAGGGCTTGCTGTGTTGGTCCCGAATATAGGCAATAGAGACAAAGTAGTAAAGTGATATCTTTGATTGGACCAACTCCAGTTGGTGGAGGCATGCAAACTTTCGGACCTCATGGGGTCCTTCGTCAGGCAGGTCTGGTTATAACACCAGCTGTAATTACAGCTCCCCGTCTCCAGTTGGTGGAGATGTGCAAACTTTTGGACAGCTGTCTATGCAGCTCCCCAGCTCCAGCTGGTGGAGGTATGCAAGCTTTCTGATCTCGCAGGGTCCTGCATCAGGTTATAACACCAGACCTGCCTGACAAAGGACCCTGTGAGGTCTGAAAGCTTGCATACCTCCACCAACTGAAGTTGGTCCAATAAAAGGGATCCTTTTACTACTTTGTCTCTATTGGCTGTATGTAATAGGACAGAGTACTAAGGTGCTATTAGCCCTTTCAGAGAGTAGCACCAGCCTGAGTACTGTGCTAATAAGTCTGTAGGCAGTGGGCACTAATTATTAGTAGTGAGGACAATGCCTGACCAGAAGCAGCTGTGGGCTGGGCGGGGCCAAGTCAGACTCTAAAGATGAGCTGGGGCGCAGATGCTGCAGTTGAGTGGTGATTGTGGAAGGAGTAGAATATGTTCTCTCCAGGCTAAGGTTGCTTGGCCAAAGGAGCTGTCTGGGTGAAGAGCATGTGTGAGAGGCTGTCAGAAAAGAAGAAAGTTGCTGCTTAATCCACAGACTTACAGAGAGCAGTGCAGCCAAGGGCTTGTGTATGGGAGCTGTATAAACAGTGACTATGTTTGCCTAAGCTAAGGCTGGCTGAAGCCAAGGGCTTGAAGAAGCCAGGGAGGGGACTTTGCCTGACTCAGGAGTCTTGGGATTATTGAAAGACTCGGATTGCTAAAACTGCAAGTAGGATTGTGGCAAACCAGGAGAGCTTGGAGAGGACCTGCCTGTGCCCAGGTCTGAAGTATATTTGTGTCTCTAGAAGAGGCTGTGTTAAGAGTCCTGAATAAAGTAACCTGAGTTGATTCCTAAAAGAGTCTGGTCATGTTTGGGTGGGATCCTGACAACACTTACCTGCAAGGCAAAGCCAAACCTGCTACAGTGTACATTGCTACTACCCACTTTTAAAAAATATATATTTTGAGCATTTATTTCAAACTTGCCTTCTGTACAGCACAATACTGGTACTTAGATTAGTAGATCTCTTTGTACCCTTCTGATCTGGAAAGCTATGAAATGTTACAAGCTGTTACAGTTCTGTACATCATAACCAGTGAAGTAGATGATTAAGGCCAAGAGTTTATTAAACTCCTAACCCAACTTTTAAGGCATGCATGATCCTCGGGGTGGATAATGCCAGCACTTGCAGTTAGTGCAGGCATGAGTGCCATTGGCGTGAATTGGAACTGCACCAGCACTGACTTCTTGAGCCAGCACTATTCATTCAGAGGGGAAGTGTTCAGAACTTAATCATCGCAGGTCTGAGCATATAACAGCTCTCCCTGACTCAGGACCTTATGGGACTCAGGCTTTGGCCAGTACCTAAATGTGGATTTAGAAACCTAATACTAGACACCATGTTCTGAAAAGTTTGGTCAAAACGCAATAGACTTGATGTGCTCTGGTTAAATATGGGCTTTTTGAAGGGAGGTGTGAGGATCCTGGTCAGCCTGTGCCAGAGGCATAGGTGAAATCTTAAGGCTTAATGCCATTTGGTAGGGAATGATTTTCTAAATACTTGGCACAATTTAGGCTACATCTCAGATAGTACAACCGGGATTCTCCATCCATCTGTCCATATATTTGTTTAATTGTATTATATTATGTATAAACTAATGAAGAGAAATTAGACTCTCATAGTGGAGACAATGGGCATTTTTACACACACATTAAAGTTCTGGATTTTTCAGTCTTCTGGGTTTACAAGTCCACAAGTCAGGCTGCTTTTAAACGAGGGGCGCTGAAGCGCCTCCTGAACGCCGCATTAAAGCAAAGCCGCCGGAAGTGACGTTCTCCCCGTTGCCGGCGGCAGCTGGCGACACAGGGCTTTGGAGCGGCGTGTTCTTAAGACTTCAATTTTCAGGCTTTAAGAACGCGCCGCTCCAAAGCCCCATGTCGCCAGCCGCCGCCGGCAATGGGGGAAACGTCACTTCCGGCGGCTTTGCTTTAATGCGGCGTTGAGGAGGCGCTTGAGCGCCCCTCATTTAAAAGCAGTGTAAGTTCTGGATTCATTTTTCACACACACACTGCCCTGAGGCAGTTCCTGAATGCATTATTCACACAAACACTGCCCTGAGGCAGCCTAAAGTAGCCGCAGGTGTAGATGTGACAGGCTGCCATAGAAACCAACTGTCCACAGCTGCCTGGAGCAAAGCAGTTTACCAGGAGAACTTTTTACACACAAAGGTTCTGGAAGAAGTTCTACACAGAAGTTCAATGATCTAGATGTTTAAGGTCTGGGTGAGTGATTTAGACACACAGAAAGTTCAGGATGTAACAGCAAACATCCAGGAGAAATGTGTGTGTAAAAACACCCAGTTTGTTGTCTACACATGACTCGCAGTGTTAGTTAAGCACCTAGAGGATATGCTCTTGGTGAAGAAAGAAGGGCTAAACCTACTCCGATGCAAAGCTTCAGATGTTTTTCCTCTTGAACAAACTTGTTCACTTACAGATGAATAGCCCAAAGGTGGGATATTGGAACAGTCCAAAGGAAATAAAATTCACAGCAGCTCAGAATGATCCTTTTTCAAAAAGAGGGACCTAAACCAAAATGTTGGCTCCAAAACATTTGCAGGTATTCAAATCCCAACACACATCAGCATTTTCAAATAGTTTCTTTGTCTTTCAAAATGAGCTACATTTAATCCCTAAATCCAAACACCCTGTATTATGACATGATTGAAACATGATCCCAATGTTGCCTCCTGGCTCATGAATAAATTAAAGCAAATGTAGTAAATTTCTTACTCGTCACATAAAATACATAATTACATTTCTCAGCTGCTGGAATACGAGCAATAGCACTCTGTTTCTTTGGCTCAGTACATAATACCCAGACTACCAGAAGTAGATGGTGCTGAGTTGATAATACACAGAAGGGAAGATAGGTAGGTACCCTATCTTTGTTTTACTGAATTTAACTCTCCTACGCTTATGTCTCAGTGGTATAAGAAATTGATCCTTCTTTTACAAATGACGGTGCAATCCATGGAAGCATTGGTACTTTTGTCTAACCCTAAGATCAAATCTTTGATTTCTAGGCAGCTGGCAGATTTGGTGATTACAGAAGACATGAGAAAGATCGTCAATTTGAAATCTGCTCGATTCTATCAGCTTTTTTAAAAAGCTCCTGGGAGGGAGCTTTACTTGACGGTCCTGGATAACTCGATTCTGAGAAGAACTCTAACTCTTCTCAGATTCAATCTTATTCCCTCTAGGGTGCTGACTAAGAGACGGAATGGGCTCCCATATCCCCTCAGATTGTGCAGTTGCCCTTTGGCTCAAATTGAAGATTTGCTTAATTTATTATTTTTCTGTCCGTATACCGATGAGTATCAGCAGAAAGTTCTGTCCTCTGTGCTTAAAAATAAAATGTATTGGTCTCCCCAACAATTGCTAATTTTCCTGACCTCGGCCAAAGATGCTGTTTCTATTAAAAATCTTGCCAGAATGGCACTGGCCTTGATTAAAAGGAACCAAACTCCACTGCAGGGGTAGGGGTTGACTTTGTTGATGGAGATTCCCCACTATTTCTTTACTGCCCATTTTGTTTTGTTTAGTCCTTAGTTTTATGAATTGAATTGATTGCTACATAAGATCATTACGATTGTTGTTTATTAATTGTAATGGTTATTGATTTAACGGTTTGTGATCTCTTCCTGTGGTTTACATATATGGACCTTTTAAGAGTCTTTAAGGTTTTTTTCTGTATGTCTTTGTATGTCTTTAGTCTCGACCTATGGTCATAACTTAATAAACATTATTATTATTATTTTATTTATTAATAATAATCATACACAGAAGGGTTGGGCAGACCCTCAACATTGCCTGTTAAAAAACCCTCATCTCTATGGGTGTTTTTCAAATGAGACTATAGTCTTCTGGAGTTCATGTTTGGTCCATTCTATCCCTATTCACATGTTTAGCATGTGCAGGCTAATGAACAGGGAACGGGCAGCCCCCTACATGTATTTCATGCACTTGTGGGCAGCCCCCACTGGTAGCCCCAGTGACAACAAGAACAGAGAAAGGGGCAGGAAACGTTCTAGGATTTCTGCCCACAACTCTATGGTGCTGGTGAGCCTGTATGCATGGAGGCACTGCACACAACCTAATTGACGGGACACACATGTGCACACATTAGCCCGCATTCACCTGCATGGTGTGCTCCACATTCTCAGAGACCCTGCTATGTGTGGGGGCTGCGGGTCTGGTAGGTGGTGGCCACATGGCTGGTGGGGGCAAACACCTAATGGGCAGATGGACATCCACTTGGTGTGGGCTTTTCTCATTTGTTTATAGCCTATAGCCCATACCAGCTGGACCTCCACCTGTTCATTTATTAGGTGTTCATCCCCACCAGTTACATGGCCACCACCCACTGGACACACAGCCCCAACTCACAGCAGGGTCTTGGAATCAATGTGGCTAATGTGTGCCCACGTGTCTGCGTCCCATCAATTAGGTTGCCAAGAGCATTCTGAGGACCAACTGCTTACTGCCCCTCTTTCCACTCTCGCTCACACCTTAAAAGCCCAATGTGCACCAGGTTCAGATATGCATTCTCCCAGCTTGTTCTGGGTTGCAGCACGTGCCCAACATTTGCTCTTCGGAACCCATTGCCTTCTCTGGAGTGACTTCCACAGTCTTTTCAGCACTCTGGCCATGGCTTAGAACAACAGCCAGGAAACTATGGAAAGTTAATGCCGGGAGGGGTGAGTGGGTAAGGAACTGCGTTTAAACAGCTGCATGATAAAGGCTTCTATTTATGTGGGATTTTTCCATTAATGCATTTGCAGGTGGCCAGGCGAGCAGCCAGATGCTCCCCAGGACACAGCAGCACCAGACATGAATGGTATGTACGGAAGGCGGGTGAAAAGGGAAAGGCACAATGGTGGGGGCAGAGGCACCCTGGTGGGACAGTGGGCTGTTGGGGGGCAGAAGCACCACAGTGGGGTGGGGGAATACAAAATGACAGCCAGAGTACAGGGTACGAATGGTGGTACTTGTTTTCTGTATGTTCTTCGCTCCTCTATAGGATTGGTATAGGGAAATTGCTACAGTTATCTATGAGCATTTCAGAAAACCTGTTGGCTTGCTAGAAAACTTGGCAATTAAAGTGAGTGATCTGTGGGGGGAGGAGGAGTAGGAGGAGTAAAATGTGTCCCACCAGTCCTGCTGCCACCACCACCAAGACAACTCAGCCCTAAGACATGGTCCTCACCCAGCTGCTTCCAAAAGGGGCAGGTGTAAGAAGAAATACATGGATTTAAAGTTTACATTGTTAAATAAAGCTATAGTTTTCACAATCCATGGTTTCCATGCTTATTCTGGGAAAGGTGGGAGAGGGAGGGGGTGGTGGAGAATGGCAGTATGGCATAGCGAAGCACTGGGCTTTCAGGGTGGGGGGTATCCATAGAAGCCAGCAGCATGCCTGCCTATGCCTCTGCTTCCTATTGCCATTCCCAGACCTGACTAACCTACAAATGTCAATAGGAAAATGAAGAGCTTCAGGGCTGCAGCCAGCTCATCTGTGCATGTCAATAGGGAATGCACAAAGAAAGGAAAGGGTGGGAAATAGCTCAGGAGGGTGCGTGGCTGGATGAGCCAGAAGAAAACACACTGGGAGCATTTCTAAAGACTTTATTGAATTTGATTTTTAAAAAATTAAAATTTAATGGCTTTATTAAACTTTTTTTAAAGGATCATTAAAGTATCACTGATTTGTGTTGGCATTCGAGTTGATGAGCCAACACAAGGTGTTCCTGATCTTTCTGGCTATGTACTGCTCTGCTCGGTTCAGCTGCTCCTGGAACAGGGGCTTAGCTTGCTGGAGCTAACTGGAGTGGGGGGGAGACAGAGTTCTTCAATGCGGCCCTGCCAGTCTCACAGATGTTGTTAATATCTTCAGGGAAACAAGTGACTTGGGATACAGGCAGGGGTGGTGCAAGCTTTTTTGCCACCCTAGGCTGCCCCAGGCAGCTGCTCCCCCTCCAGCCTCAGAGCTTGGTAGTGGCAGCTGGATTGGGGCAGAGGGGAGGACCACCCTAGGTGGTCCAGTCCCTGGTGCTGCCACCAAGCTCTGTGGCTGGTTCAAGGTGGGGACACCAAAGACAGCTCTCCTACCCTGTTCCAGCTGTAGAGTTTGGTGGCAGATGCAGGGACCGGAGAGGCATGGCCGCCTAGGGCAGCAGTTTCAGTGTATGGTGATGATGGAGAGGGGATGCATGATGATGCAAGAGGCACATGTTTGGAGGTTTTATGCAAACCGAGGACTTCCAACCCCACAGCAATTGAGACCCCAATAAAACTGTGTGCTGCTATGTGCCAGTGAGCCATAAATTGTGGTTGCAGCTGTGGGTGCGAGAAACTGGGCTAAAAACATACAAAGACTTGTTGCTTTCACTTTGAATTTTCACTTTCCATTTTCACTGTGGGCAGTCCAAGTATGTGATTTGCTCATTTTCAGCCTCATCTGAAAAATCCTCAATAGCCATACAGTTCTTATGGGTGGGAATTGCATGTGAAGTCATTAGAACATGCTTTTATGTTCAGCCCCCATGCACGTATGTGTTGTATACCAAAAGCTTGCCAAGAACTTGGGGTGGCCATATTAACCACTAGCACAATAGCAGTGGCTTCAAATGAGCTGCAAGAAAAAGTCTTTGAGGCATGGGACTACCACTTGATTAGTACTGTTGAATTTTTTATGGCACTGCTTATTTTGAAGAATGGTCTACCATTTTCCTGTGTGGTTGACTGCAGTAGCAGATGATTTTCATCACTGTGAAATCTGACCTCCCATTTTGCAGAAAGCACTCGGAGATGGAGCTCTGGAGACCTACATACTATTCCCAGCTCTACCACTAAACTGCTGTGTGACCTTGAGCAAGTCATTTGCCACTCTATATGGATGCTTCCTCTCTCTGATTTTCTTTGTCATGTAAATTCTTCAAGCAGGGAATTTCTTTGTCCGTACATCTGTACAAGACATAGCACAATCTTCTAGATACTAACCTTATTGCAGCAGATAATTAAATGTTGATACTGTCCTTAGACTCTCCACGGATGTCATTTTGGGTGAAAAGAATAAACCTGATGAGGGCCTGCTATAACCTGCCTGGTCCAAAGACTCGCCGTCGCATGAGTTTCCAAGCTGCCAGATGTGGGTCTGCTGTTGCCCGGGCCCGGGTAGGTGGCTTGTCTGGAATTAGTCCCCTAGATGATCCTTGGCCGAGGGCTGCACAGGTGGGTCAACATGGGCCTTAACAGGCCAGTGCATCTGTTTACGGCCACATCCCTGCAAGGGATCAGGGGCCACCATAGTCGGCTGTCGTGGCTGCCTGTGATTGGCCACCCTGCTGCCCATCATGGCAGAGTGTGGGGGTGCTCTGGCGGTGGAGCCACCTGACCACACGTTTCACCTGTTGAGGGATGCGGCAGGGAGGGCTTGCTATCTGGCACGGTCGGGCACACATCCGTTCTATGGCCTGACCTGGGACAGCCCTGCCTCCCCGAGCATGTAGCTGGCACACTGACTGCATGTTTATTTTTACACTTTATCACTGAAGCTACAGAAATAACTGAGGAGTGGTTCAAAAAGTGAAGGGTGCATCTAACCAGTGCACCTCCCTATGAGGTGCTCAGCTTCATCACCTTGTATGATTGGTATCTCTCTGTAAGGGTGAACTGTGCTGCAACGAGGCTTGCATAGCCAGGTACACCTGAAGGCTGTCTACCCTAGTTATCTTGTTGGCAGATTGTGACACCAATTTGTTTGGTCTTGACTCTGCTCAGGAGCACACTGTGTCATGGAATCATTCTGACGCTGAACTGTAGTGGAATGCACTGGTGTGAGTGGAAGAGGACTCGGCTTTCAAACTGTCCCTCCCTTTCTCACTGCGGCAAAGGGCTAAGATGCTCACCATGTTAAAGAGATGCTGGGTCCACTTGCTATGTCTATTGCCATTCAGCGATGAACATGAAGCAAGCAGTTGATACAGCCAGATGGATTTGGATAGCAAAATGAACCAGAATAGCACTCGGAGCTAGTGACACGGCAAGGCTCTGGCAGCCTCGGGCTCATGTCCCAATTATGGCCCCTCCCAAATGCAAAGGCTGGAGTCTCCCTAAGCAGTGACCCTCCCAAGGGGGCCCAAGCCTTGCCCCCCCCCAGGTGGTGGCACTGCCCTGGATCTCGGCAAGCCCCCTTTCATCCCACCCCCTACTCCGAGCAGCAGCAAATTCACGAGGAAGGAATTTTTAATAATGGGCTGGGGAGAAGCCAGCACTCCATCCCTGCCCATACTGAAAACATTCTTCTTGGTGGGGCCCTTTGCAAACAACCTGAGCATCACTAGGGAATTTTCAGAGTGGGCAGGAGAGAGTGTTGGCCATTCTCCCTCTCCCGCCCACTCTGAAAATTTCCTAGGTGTGCTCAGGCTGCTTGCAAAGGGCCCCCTAGAGTCCAGGGCCTGGGCTCAAGTGAAGCCATTTACTCTGTGGTAGCTACGTCCCTGTGGAGCTAGATCACTGCTGTGATGAGATCTTTTCAGGGGAGGGGAGGGAGTTCTAGTGGTTCCTTGTTTCTGAAGCTGTGGCTGCTCTGAAACTTGGACTCTGTACACATTAGAGTAACCTAGATTGTCCAAGGCTTCTTTCACAAATGGCGCTGGCCCTGTAGCTAGTGTTCCAAAATTGTGTTGGTGTTAACAGGGCTGCCTGGCTACATGATAAATCGCAAGCAATTGCTCCTCAAAACACTGGAGTTGCCTGTGCTTACGGATCCCATGAAACCAATGTAGTAGTGGGAGACTCTGGTGGTGCGGCTGCTGTGGCGAAGGGACTGAAAGGGTGCTGCTCTATGATCCACAAATATGTGGATGGAGTTGAAACCTTAATTGCTATTTGATATTTTTTAGCTATCTGTGCTGGTGTGTGAGTTCATGGGATTATACTGAAGTCTCAAAATGGGGTCACACTGGCCAAAGATTGGGAGCTACTGAGCTAGTCCATGACAAAACACTTCTGACACCAAACCGCTGTTTCATGACAGCAGAAGTGCTCTCCTAGTTCTCCTGCAGCAGCTCTGGCTTCTTCACAGTTAGGATTAAAACATGCACTGATATCAGCAGACAGGGGTGTTGTGTTGCCATGTGACCGTGTATACCTGTGATACTCTGGCTATGGGATTTCATGCGGGGGCCATTTCATGCCCTTGCTATTGGCAAGAATATCATGTGAACATACTCTAAGGGTCATCCCACTGGTTCCCAAGCAGTTCTCTACATTGAGGAAGTTGGTGCAGGGGCCAGTTTAATCAGCTTTATGCCCACTGTGAGGCCGTTTTTGCGCGACTTTTAAGACTCCCGTGGGTGGGGATTAAACGAGACATTTCGCATGGTAAAGCCAGTCACGTGTTCTTTTAAAACCGTGAACTAAATACCTCGATGTCGGGGTATTTAGTTTGTGGTTTTAAAAGAATGCACGGCCAGCTTTAATGCGCAAAATGTCTCATCTAATCCCTGCCCGAGGGATTTTTAAATGTCACGTGAGCATGCTGCGCTCGTCTAAAAGTGGCCTGAGTTTCCCGCTCCTCCGGGTAATACTCAGCTGACCATAGTAGTCAGATTCCAGCTCCTTGTTCACCGCTCTAGATGGTTCTTTCAGTCTTGAATGCCTTTACTTTACTCACGCAATGATTCTGTCTCACTTGAGCAGTGAGACTCCTTGGCCTTGAAGGAGCCTCTGCATGAGGAAGAGTTGCAGGATCAGGCCTTTAGTCTAACGGATTAGAATGTTCTACCTGTGCAGATGGTAAAAATGACTCTTGTAGAATGTTCTTAATTTAGAATGTTTTGATAAAACCTTGGAAAAGGTGTTTTACAAGAAATGTTCTAAAACGTGGAAGCAAGCCGGAATTTGGTCTCTTCCTTCTGTAATGTCCTTTTGCATTTGGAAGGAGGTCACTGGCCACGTTTCCTTAATGGCACTCATCTACTCTGACATTTGAAGAAAAAACTGGGGGTGTGGCAGGTAAATTCAGAAATGTTGGCTGTGGCCAAATTGGAGAGGGTGGTAGCACAGGATGAATCTGGCACAAAAATAAACATCTTGTTATCTATTCCAGTTTGGGAAGGTACACCTGAGAGGGTGCTGTATGCCAAAAGCATGGGTTTTATGCACGCTGGAGGATGGGTCCTGTTTTAAACCGAGATTTTCAAATGGTCACCGCGTAACAACAGAAGGTGGCTCCTCCCAAAATTGTCTAACATGAATCTCTGAGGGCCAAGACTCTATAGGCTCTCCAGAAGGAGACACTCAAGAGTTGGAGGTTGAAAACATGATATGCATGCTAGGGCACTCCACCATGCTAACTGATCAGCTGCAGTGTCCCAGAAACACGGAGAGGTTTTGCATTTCCCTCCAATTTGTGACACAATTAATCACGTTTTCCTTCCTGACGCTGAACTGGCAACAATCACTGATAAAATCTATGCTGACATTGTCACAGCTCTGGTGACAGCTGTCTTTCAGCCTCTCAAGGTGGTGGTTTTAAACCTGTCCGGCAAACATCACAGACGGCTTGGCTTGCTAATAGCTATTTCACAGCTCATAAATGAGAACTGGCTGCGAGCAGCCAGAAAAGTCACTGAGTTACCCTGTTGGGCAATACCCAAAGCACATACTCTTCACCCAGCCATGCACACACTCTCAGTTCTAATGGTGGTACAAGGCATTACAACTCTGGCCGTTTTACTTATGTAGTGTTAGGTGAGGACAATGAGGAAAATAGAGGGCTAAGATCAATTCCCATGGTGGTGCTGCTACAAGATCAGAAGTTCCTCTGGTGAGGCGAGAAAGGAAAATGGGCTCCCAGAAAGACAGACACACAAATAGTGTAAGTGTAGGGACATGGACACTAATGCTTGGGCAAATCTGAGTGAACCAAAGTATGGTCAAGCAGGAGGGGCCATTTACTGGAAAACGAAACCTATGGGGTCATTTACTCGAGAAATTAAACTTGGTTTTAGATGCTCAATAACAAGTGAAAAAAGGAATAATCAAGCTCCCGCATGTCCTTGTAGTTGCTGAGATAGCAGGAACTAGTGCGTAAATATCAGTGATAAGGGCCCCTCTGCACCCTCACTGGAGCCAGAGGGATCCATATTGATACATTGTTACTGAGAATGACATCTATGACTAGTTTCATCAAATATTGTTTATAGGTACTGGAAACATACTATTTTTAAAAATATGACACTCTAAAATGTAAAACTTGCATCCCTATCTTGAATTATGCCAATGAGCTCTCTACCCATTGGTCAGTTTGGGGGTCTTTGTTTTGAACCCTTTGAATGTATCTGGGGTGACAGACCACCAGACTTCTTCCTGTAAGCCTTCAAGACTCCCAGCGTTGGAATTTGATTGTGCAGCCTGATCCAATTCTGGTAAATAAACTTTCTTTACACTAGCATTCCACGTTGTGTCTGGCTCCATCTCTAGCCTTCTAGAAGCTGGCTAGACCACTACCATGGGGTTGCCAACACAAAGCCTGAAGCATCTGCTATTGGTTTGTCACACACATATGCTAATATGGCTAATGTTTAATTATTATGAATTATTATGCCAGCAATGTCCTGACACTGAATGGTTATTAGAGATAGGTCCCTGCCCTGAGATACTTTCAATCGAGGCGGGTTGAGGGAGGAGAGACAAGGGAAAGGGGAACAAGGGAGAAACAGCAATACATTCATTAAGCTGAGAAACCAAAGGCTCATATGCTTAGCTTAGTTACAGATGAAAAGGGAACTCCCAATGAAAGGATGGTAGAAGGAGGATTAGTGAGTAGCCTATGGGGATGAGGAACTAGGAAAAGCCTGATGGAAGAGAGAGGTTTTTAGGAGAAATTTGAAGGGAGGGAGGGAGGGAATAGAGTATGTATTCAGGGAGGGTGTTCTAGACATAGGTTGAGAGAAAGAGAAAACAGTTTAGGAAGCAGGACACTCTGAGGCAGGCAAGGGTGATGTCAGAGGACAAAGGAAGTTTCCAGGTGAGAACATAGCAGGAGACAAGTGCAGAACGATAAGGGGGAATAAGGCTATGAAGAACTTTCAAAGTAAAGACAAGGAGCTTGTGCTGATGAATACATTAGAGTAGAGGGACCCAGTGCAGGAAGAAGAAGAGGGGCGGAACATGATCAAAGTGATGGTCGAGTTGGACGACCTTGGCAGCAGAACGTTGAACAGAATTGAGAAAGGCAGGGTGAAAGCGGGGGAGGACAATAAAAAAGGAGGTTGCAGTAGTCTAGGCGAGAGATGACAAAAGCATGGACTAGAATTTTGGCAGTGTGGGAGCAGTAAGGAAGGGTCAGATTTTAGTATGTTACGTAGGAAAAGTAACAGGCCTTCGCAATAGACTGAATCTGAGGTGCAAAGCGAGGAAGAGTCAAATATGATCCATCCTGCACTAACATCTGGCAGGCACAACCTAACATGACGGTGGCCCCCAGGTTAAACCTCGCTAACGTGTGTTAAAACTGGCTACCGTCATGTTAGAAAGCACTCAGTGTCTGTAATAAGGGTGTCCAAAGCTCCCAACCCCAAAAACCACAATCAAAATCTTCATATGACCAAAAGCCGCAAGATACACCCACGTATGTGTGAATGGTCCTTTGAATCATTTCCCGGACTGAGCCTCATCCTATCCCCACTTCTGCTTTGTGATTGGCTGGTGGAGCCAATGCTCTGCTTCTGGATGCTGAGATTCTGAGAAGCAGCTGTGATTCAGCTGCTGAGACTCAAAGGCAATTAAGTAAGACACAGAACCACTAAGGCAGCATGGAGCCAGGAACAAGCTCTTGAACTGCCACAGGTAGCTCCCAAGCCACAGTTTGGCCACACTTGGTTGATAACCTAGGGCAATAACATACGTGGCAGTGCAGAAAAAGTATTCACGTGGCCGGGCCCAGGAGGAGCAGGGAGCCGCACGAACTTGTGGCAGACCAGCCCTACCCTCGCACTGCGTCCGGCAGTCTGCCCCCCTATGACAGGCAACCATGGAGACCAATGGCATTGACGGCTGACCTGGAGACGGCTGACCTGATCCAGACCAGGCAGGGAACAGTGTGCTTCAGACCAGTCGGGTGGACCTTCTCCTGGCTATGTTGGCAGCTAGCCTGGGGTGTGCTTCCAGAGGTCTCGGGGAGGTGGGAGGGTCACAGCCTGGACTAGCTGCAAACATGGCTGGGAGAACTCCAGGGCTAACATCTGTATGGCCCCCAACAAATGTGAAGGGGCCCCGCAGGCTAAAGCAGGTCCAAGTGGGCCTATGTCGGCCACGGTCATGTTTGCTAACATCCATAGTGCATCCATAGTGCTCCTAGTGCATAGGAGCATTCTGGCAAAGACTGAGCCAGTCCTAGGGGATAGCAAACTGGAGCTTTGGGTTAGCATGGGTTAGAAAAACTGAATAGCACATTATAAGCAGATGCTTCTGCAGCCAGCTGGTAGCGCCCCAGTGCCCTGGCTGTTGTAGCCAGTCATCCCTCCAGTGGATAGTCCCACGTTCTTGCCTACCCCCTTTTCATTCACACCATTAACAATGGTATGGTAAATATTTATTTTTAGTTTTGCAACTGTTGTAATTTTTAAAAAAGTAAAACATGAGCCATTTAATAAGTCATTTAGCTTACAAATGGTCTACATAAAACTATGAACATAATAAAAGCATTATAAAAGCAGGCTTTAAAATTGGCATCATCAAACTAGACAAGTTCCTTTCCTATTTATTTAAAGTTATATCCCACCCTTCCCCTAAGACTCAGAGCAGGTTACAACTACATAAAAATAGAACTGCATAAAAACATATAAAGATCCCCTAAAAACCACCACCACAGTAGGGGAACAATTCTAGCAGTCTAGAATTGCACAGACATAACTGAGCCTCATAAGGTACATCATTGTCCCTACCTAATACAATATTTGAATAAAGAAAACCTTAATTTAATCAATGCTGCTCTCTGGGAAGGTGACAAAAATTGAAATAAGGTTCAGATTCAAAGTTGGATTAAAAAAACTGACCGATATGGGGCAATTACAGAAATACAGATCATTAGCAATGTACTATATCTACAAAATATAATGGCCACAAATGTGTACGTCACCTGTGTTGCAACTATAGGTAACACTGGGGTTGGGGGAAGGCATTACAGTTCAGGGTGCCCCAATCCCCTTACTCCATAGAATAGTAAATTTGCTGTAGGCCCATCCTGGAAGCAGTTTGCTACCACCATGTTGCTGAACGGATCATGGAGAACCATGTCTCCACACCTGCAGGAAGGTTTTAAAAAAAACAACAACACCACAACCCGCACATGTTGTGTGCATACACACCCTTGTGTGCCTGAACCCCAAGGAGTGGGTAACCTATACAGAAGTTTAAGGCAGGATCTCTGTGCAATGATAACAAGAACAATGTAATCTGTGGGTAAATGTTTTGCAGTACAAGAAATTCAGCATTACAGTTACAGTTATACAATAGATCATGTTTGTGCAAAGCTGAGTGGATGCAATGTGGTGTGAAATATTTCTATATTAATTTATTAGCAAGTGATTTCATACATGAAACCAAATATTAAACAGACTCTTTTGCAGATGCTGTTTGTAGTTGCAAGAACAATGTAATCTGGTGGATAGTCTATTGGGATAACAGCTGTGAGTTAAAATCCTGGTCTCATTGGTTGGCCTCAGGCAAGTCACTTCTTGGCGCAAGCTACTTGGCTGTTAACTAGGGTGCTGGTATCAGACTTGCTCAATATATATAAAGGGGTCAATGGAAATAGAATGGCATCTCGTGTTCCAGGGTTGGATCCAGACTAGTGGACAAAGTTCCTAACCCCAAGACCCACATATCAACATTTTAATATTGCCAAGAGCCACAAGACACTTTAAATTGATCGTCAGCTTCTTCCAAACCTGGGGATGGGGCAGCGAGACTTCTTCCTACTCTCCTCCCCCATGTGAAAGCTCTGACTCCCAGGAGGCCTGGCAGCAGTAATAGTGGCTCAGGATACACTGACTGACCCTTCTCCTATGGTCCCCAGAAGGCTCTGGTGGCAGCAGTGGTGGAAATGGTGGCTGACTCGGCTTCTTTTTCTCCTGAAGGAGCCACATGGACATGCCCACAGGTAGCCATGTCTGGCAAGAGCCGCAGTACAGGTGCCCAAGAGTTGCATGTGGCCCCCGAGCCACCATTTGCCCACCTCTGGTGTAGACTGTTACCACACAGAGTCCCAATACACAGGTTCCATGAAAAATCTTGAAATGACAACATGAGCCTTTTAACATTTCGGCGGAACTGTAAGACCTGGCTGTTTGCCCAGGCCTTTGGGAGGGAGAGTGGGGAGGGAGGATTTTAGTCCCCCACCCATTTATTTATTTTATATGTCTAGCCCTGTTTTATATTTATATGTTGGAAGCCGCCCCGAGCTGCGTTGCAGGAGGGGCGGAGTATAAATCTGAAAAATAAAAATAAATAAAATAATGAGCACAAGAAGTATCAATATAAAATATAGGTCCACAAAGTCTGTGTGTGTTTGGGGCACCAACATCTGGGGGGCATACATGTAACATACAGGCCCACCTGCAATGCAAGGAGTGCTGGCACCTGAAGGAGATGTTTCGTTTTTACAGTGGGTGAGTATGTGTGGGTTTATCATCCCTGGATCCAGTACTGCCACTGTCATAATAGTTATTCGGTCCAGGGGGTTGAGAGTGGCTCCGGGCGCCAGGAGTGATTCCTGTTGATCGCTTGCGCCCGTGTTGGAGAGCCCCCCACCCCCCCGCTGAGGCTGCCCTCTGAGACCTTCCGCTAGGCTGTTGCTGGACCGATTGACATCTAACTCACCTGTGCAGCTGGCCGCATCATCGCCCGCTGGGCTACCACCGGAACTATAAAAGATCTGCATCGCCTACGGCAGCGCAATAGCAAGGGTACGCCCTTGTGCGCGCAGCCTTAGGCGCGGGACAGGCATCGGGCACTCTTGCTCTGTTGAACTCTGGTGACGGGCCTCCATCGGATTATTGATTGTGGTAACCTTTAACTTTTGGTTGGCTTGGTTGGGGAGGGCTCACGTTATGCCTAAACGCAAGAATAAGCCAACAATGGAGACCAGAGCCCGGTCGCGGGCAAAGCATGGCAAGTTAGATGATTTTTTGAAGAACCCCTCCCTGGCTGCCGGTAGCAATGAGGAGATTCCATCAGCCTCGTCGCAGGATTTAGTTTTGGATGACGTTGGTGATAGGGGAGACTCTTTTACTGTGTCAGCACCTGTAGACCTCCCCCTAGTTACGAAGGATAATGGGGAGGCCAGTGGGAAGCCCTTGCAGATAAGGGATTATTGGACCTGATGGGCAAGCAATGTCTTCTGATAGGGGATTCTATAGCCAAGCTGTATGGACAGCTTGATTTTATAAATGACCAATTATCCCAACAAATGTTACAGCTGAAGGTAATTAATGAGATTAGATCTTGTCGAGCAGAATTGTCCAAAATCTGCTCCACTGTTTATACTGCCTCAGACAGTAGAGTGTCTGCAGTTAAGCCATCAGTAGTTCCATCGAGAAGGGAGGATGCAGTTTCTGGGGAAATGAGTCGGTTGGCAATTGACCCAGAAACGTTAGCTTCCATAATTGAATCTTGGCCTTTTAGTGTCGCTCCACACTGGGACTCTAAATATAAAGTTCAGGAATATATGTCGAATAGTCTGGGTTATTTCGTCCTCCTGAACGATATTTTGCGCATTTCTTATTTACCATGTACTCCAAAGATACAGTGGTTGGTAATATATTTCTCCTCTACTCATTTAATTGATACTCTGTTATCAACAAGGGCATTGTTTGCAAATTGGGGAATCTATTTCCAAAAGGTATTTGTTAATCCAGTGATTAGGCCTTTGCTGGCATCTCAAGTCAAAGCCCCTGGCTGCCTTTCGGCTATGCCTATCTCCCCTTCTCCTGGTGCCGGGGGACTGGTTGGCCATACATCAGGGGTCCATTAGCCCCCTCAGACACCCTCTACATGGATGTCTGGGTCTGTCTCCCTGGGGAGGGAACCACATATTTTACATTTTATGCTGGCTGTTGGGGTCCCCTCCAGCAAGCCGAATAAAACCCAGGGGAGTGTCCCTGGGGAGACTTTGCCGGAGATAGGGGTGGTGGAGGATTTGGCCACTGTCGAGGCGGCTGTACAGAGTACACCGGTGAGAGTGGATCAGTCATTGGAATTGTCCGGTGGGCAGGGGGATGCGAGGAAGCTTGCTGTACAATGACTTACTCCAGATTCTATGACTGGGGGCATTGCACTCTGCTCCTGGAATATTGTTGGGTGGGTGAGGCATAGTACCAACCCAGATTTTATTTCCCTTACACAGAAATTCCAGATTATATTACTGCAAGAAACATGGGCCAAGCATCCAATAGACTTGGACGGTTTTATGGCCTATAGTCTACCAGCTGTCCCGTTTTAGTCATATGGGAGAGCATGTGGAGGACTGGGGTGTCTTATTGCCCTTCCTTCTGCGTTTAAGGACCTTGTCCCTGTCTCGCTTCCCCAACTCGCACTTGGCTTTGTTGCCACTTGGGGGTCTCAAAAATGGATTATCATTACTGTGTATTTGCCTCCGTGTAATGCGGGATCTTTTAGGGAAAATAGTTGGAATCTTTTGGATCAATTTATTGACCAGGTGTGTTCTGATAACCCAGGGGCTTTATTAATTCTCACTGGGGATTTTAACTCCAGGATTGGAGTGGATGACTCAGCCCTTGGCCCGTTTTGTGATATGTCCTCCTCGCCACCTACAGAGGTCCTTAAGACAAGGGTCTCCAAAGATTTCCAAATGAATGCCTCAGGGATTAGGTTGGCAAAATTAGCTGTTGTCCATAATCTCCATTTTCTTAATGGGGCTGGCTTTGGGGACCGTCAGGGAGAATTTACCCATGTGGGGCCCAGGGGCTCTAGTACAATTGCTTTTATTATGATCTCCTCCCCAGTTCTCCCATATATTATTGATTTTTTTATTGGCACGGAGTTGCTGGGAGATCATCTCCCACTTAATTTCATGCTAGTTTGTGACCAATATGATGCAGGTCCTGGCATTATTCCATCTCCTTCATTAGAGCATCTAGTAATTTGTAAAGCACCCCCCTGGAATAGTGCTATGGCGTCCAGGGTGGCGGCCTTGATCCAGCAGCCGGATATCACCAGTCTTAGAGATTTGTTGGTTCAATCCGATAACTCAGAAAATACGGTGGACATCTTTAGTCAATTGACTCTTAGTTTGGGCCAATGCTCTCAGGCATTGGTGGATACTACTAAGGCCCCTCGTATTGGGAGACACAAAATCTGGTTTGACAAGGACTGTTGGTTCCTTAGAACTAACTTGAAGCTTCTCTATAGCAAATACAGGCAAGGCTTAGTTTCTAAAATGCCACCAGAGAACATTAGGCTGAAAAGGGAATACAGACAGTTGGTTAAGAATAAGAAAAGGCAGTATTGGGAATTTAAGTGACTGGATCTACTTCGGGCTTCAGACTTGAAGGATGTTAAAGAATTTTGGAGATTAGTAAACCATACCGTCGATCCTGGTCCTAGATTGCAAAATTTTCTAATTGCGCCAGAGATCTGGGTGAGACATTTTTCTGCTCTCTATCGGACAGGGGAAGGCTCCCAGGAGGTAGAGCTCCTGAACTGGGATGAATTTAAGGCAGTGCCCCTTTGGCCTCCTGTCCTGGAGCAGGAGGTTGATGCTTTGATAGATTCATTCAAAAGTTACAAAGCACCTGGTCCCGATATGATTCATATTAATTTTATTAAAGAGCATAAAGATTGGTGGTTGCCTGTACTTGCAAAGCTTTTCACAGATATAGATAACAGCAGTTGGACTCCATCTATCTGGACCTCAGCCTTAGTGGTTCCCATCTTTAAAAAGGGCTTAAAGGAAGATCCAGTTAACTACAGGCCCATCAGTCTTCTGTCAGTCACCGGAAAAATTTATGCAAAACATCTGTTAGATAAGTTCACAGACTGGATGCAGCAAGAGAAGGTTCTTACTCCAGAGCAGGCAGGTTTCCAATGTGGATGCTCCACCATAGAGCAATGTTTTATTTTATATCACCTGATTGCAAAGTATAGGCACAGAATGGATCTGTATACGCGGCCTTCTTGGATCTTAAGGCTGCCTTTGATTCGGTCGGCAGGGGGATCCTGTGGACGAGGCTGCAGGATTCCTCTGTCGACCGAAGGTTGCTGTTCTTGATCCGTATTCTGTACTCAAATTCCACGTTGAGGGTGAGGATAGACCTTCAGGGCCATGTGACCTCACCGGTTCGTACCTGCTCTGGAGTCAGACAAGACTGCGTCCTTGCTCCACTTCTTTTTAATTTCTATTTAAATTCAGTTATCCCTAAGATGGCTACTTCAAATTGCTTTCCTCTGAAACTTGCGAATAGACCAATAGCATGCCTTTGTTATGCTGACGACGTGGTAATTGCCTAATTAAGACATCAGCTTAATTAGGCAATTAAAAAGCTTTGTTGAATTTTGTGAAATTAGCAAATTAACTCTTAACCATCAGAAATCGAAAATCGTCGTTTTCTCAAACAGAAGGAAAATGTATCGCTGGGCTGTAAATGTAGGAGATCCAACAGGTCACAACATTCAAATACCTGGGGATTTTGTTCCACAGGTCACTTACATGGAAGGATCATATCCTTAATAGCCTGACTGCAACTAAAGGACCCGCCCGTGCCATCTTCAATCTTTTTGGCCAACAAGGCAGACATGCTATCAGCCCCACCTTGCAAGTTTATAATAGTAAAATCAGCTTTCAAGCCCTGTATGGTGCAGAGCTTTGGGCTCCTTTCATTATGCAGGACCTGAATTCTATGCAGGCCACATTCTTGATGGAATTACTGGGAAATCCCAAGGGAACCCCATATGCTGCAGCAAGGCTGGAGTTGGACCAAAGGGGCTGGCAGCAGATGGCATTTGAGGCGGCGCTCAAACTGTGGTGTAAATTGTTCACAGGCCAAGGGTCTGAGATCCTAAAGGAACTCAGTAGGGATGCTTACATCAGCCCATGGCATAGTAAGGTGGAGGCTCGCCTGCAAGCAATGGGGCTATCTCGGGACTACATGGCGCATAAGCCCCCCGCAGCACTTATGATGGAGGTTCTGCAGAGAGCAGGGGATATAGACAGGCAAATGGAGATTGCTAGGATAAGGGAGTCCCCCCACATGAGAAACTATGTTCGGTGGGCCCCTTGCAGAAACACAGCTCCATACCTCACTGCATCAGTCTCTGCAAATGCCAAGCGGTTGATTTACCGGGCAAGAGTGAATGCGTTCCCATCCAGGGTTTTGGACGGTGCTTTCTTGAGGGTTCCCTTTTTGGAACGACTTTGTCCTTTTGATTTACTTGAAGCTGAGACCCTAGAACATATGATTTTGCATTGCCACCTTTATGATGGCTTGAGGGAGGAACTCTTGGCTCCATACCTGGTACAGATCCCAGGGAGGTCTGATGGAGCAATTTTGGATTGGCTCCTGCATAACCCTGATTCAAAACAAATAAAGCTTATTGCAGAACTTCTCTCTAGGATGTTTTATGTACGGAGGAGGTTTTTGGAGTATAAAATGCCATCAGATGAACAATCTTGTAGGGATTCGCAACAAGGGATACTTGCTCCTTAGATGGGATTATATCTAATTATACCTCGTATTACCATCCGTGCGTAGGAGGGTCTACTATGTATGGATTATTATGTCTATTATTCAGGAGCTTTTGTCGGCAGGACAAGACGGGTCGTGTGTATTGCCATGTGTTAAGCTGAATATATTTATTTTACTCTATATTTAAAAGAATTGGCCCTCTTTGTATGGCATCAAATTTAAGGTATATTTGATTACCTATGGTTGGTATTTTATTGCCATTAACAGAGGACTTGTTTGGTATGGGTTTTGTATCTTGTGAATTATTTTTGACTGGCCAGTCTGTTTGGAATTTAATATTTGCCCTAGTCTAGAAGCTTTTGTATTATTATTCTTTCTCTGGGGGTTGTTTGTATGCATTGCTTATGTACATTTTACGCAATGGCCTCTGGCTATGTGGAATAAAATTTGACTTGACTAATAGTTATTCCATCAATGGGATTCCCCTGGTTTTCCTGGACAGAGTCCTGTGCCCTGTACTGTTCAACATCTTTATTAACGACTTGGATGAAGGAGTAGAGGAAATACTTATGAAATCTACAGATGACATAAAACTGGGAGGGATAGCTAACACCTTAGAAGACAGAAATAAAATTCAAAATGATCCTGGTAAGTTGGGTGGGCTGAAACTAACAAAACGAAGTCCAACAGAGATAAATGTAAAGTTCTGCATTTAGGTAAGAAAAATCAAATGTTCAAATACAGGATGGGGGATGCCTGGCTTGGCAGCAAATGCAATACATGTGAAAAGAATCTAGGAATTGTAATTGATCACAAACTGAACATGAGTCAGCAGTGTGATGCAGCAGTTTTAGGCTGCATTAACAGAAGCATAGTTTCAAAGTAACAAGTAGTAATACTTCCACTCTGTTCTGCACTGGTCAGACCTCATTTGGAGTACTATATGTCCAGTTCTGGGCACCACTTTTTAAGAAGGACATTGACAAATTGGAACAGGTTCAGAGGAGGGCAACAAAGACAGTCAGGGGTTTGGAAACCAAGTCCTATGAGGAAAGTTTGAAGGAGCTGGGTATGTTTAGCCTAGAGAAGTCTAAGGAGAGCCATGATAGCCGTCTTCCACTACCTGAAGGGCTGTCGCAGAGAGGATGGCAAAGACTTGTTCTCTCTCACCCCTGAAGGCAAGACTAGAAATAATGGGCTCAAATTACAAGAAAGCAGATTTTGGTTAAACACTAGGAAGAACTTCCTAATGGTAAGAGCTGTTCAACAGTGGAACAAATTGCCTAGGGTGGTGGTGGGGTCTCCTTCACTGGAGGTTTTCAGAGGCTGGACACAGTCATCTGTCCGTGATGCTGTAGCTGCAGATTTCCTGCATTGAGCAGAGGGTTAGACTAGATGACCTTTGAAGTACCTTCCAACTCTGATTCACCTTCAAACTCTGATTCTATTGTCATAACAGCTTCTAGCTTCAAGTTGGGGGAGCCTCTCTATTTTGGAAGGGGGAGGGGTTAAAATATTTCCTGATTCAAGGGTTTGATTCTGATTTCTGTTTTTATTGATGCCATTGCTATTATTGCTACCCTTGTTATTGCTCCGCTAGGTTCCTAGTGCTGTAGTGGTGACTTACTACAGGTGCGATTCTCATCGATTATAGTCAATGGGAGCCAAGCCACTGACTGCAATGAAAACAGACTTACAGCCGGTATCTTCTCTGGCTAGTGCTACTGCTATTAGTATTCCTAGCCTTTCTATTTATTGCTACTTCTGATGCTGCTGTTATTCCCGTCCAATTACTCCTCTTGCAATCACTGCCATCGGCATTGCTTGCTGTTACTACTGGCACTAGTCTTTGCTTGCTAGGAGGACTGCCGTTCTTGCTATTTTTCGAACGCTGGGTGCAGTGAATCCTCGCACAATGAAGTGAATGGGAGTCTTTCCACTGGCTTCAACGGATTCAGGATTGCAGCTTTTGTCTGTGCTACCCCAGTCTTGGGGCTGGCTATCGCGCCTCTTGCGCTCTCTGGGTCCATTTGCTATTGTTGCTATTACCTTTGTTGCTAGAGCTCCGCCTCTGGCTGCTACAGCCTATGCAAAGCAGCTTACCTCCCCCGCCCTGCCCTCCTCCCGAGAGAGGGGGGGAAAGCCCGGCCCCCTGTTCCCTTTGACCCCAATGTCTCAGCTTTCCGTCTTCCTGTTCCAAACCACGTGGGCGCGCGCTGGGCACTGCGGGGCATCCGCGGCAGCGCTGGGATCACAACAACAAGGCGGCTGCCTGGCTGAGGGCAGCAGCAGCAACAACTCAACAACAACAACGGCAACGAGAGGAATATGGCCGGTCAGTCCCATTCCCTCAGCTACGTGGGATGCAACTTTTTGCGGCAGAGGCTGGTGTTGTCCACGCTGAGCGGGAGGCCGGTGAAAATCCGCAGGATCCGGGCCAAGGAGGAGAACCCTGGCCTGAGAGGCGAGTCTCTCCACCCCGGGGTGCGGGCAGAGGGTTGGCGTGGGTAAAGCAGGTGGGTGGCAGGAAGTGGGGCAGGAAGGCAGCTAGTGTGGGGCTGGGTTCGGGAAGGCATGAGGAGGGGATACTGGGGGGTGATCAGGACTCAGGCAGGCGGGCGGGCTGGGAACTGCTGTGCGAGGGGAGGTTTGGTTGAGTTTCTGCGCTGGTAGCAGTGAATCTGGGGTCTGTGTTGAGAAGTCACTTATAGTTGAGAGCAGATCCAGGTGCATCTTGTTTTCGTTCCGCGCCTGCGTGTGAGGGTGGGTATTGGCTTCTCCCTAACACGGGGAGGATCCCCCCCCCCCACACACACACACACACACACACACGTGCTGTCAGGTGTGTGTTTATCGGGATCCTTTATTGCTATTCCATGTACCAAACCTGCGATAAAAACTCAAGCGTGCTAAGTCCCATCTTCAGAAGGTGCCTCTGATAGATCTGAAGGATTTTCCCTTTTGTTAATATGCTGTAGTAGAACTTCACTGTTCTACCAATAAAGTGTGTCCCAGTGTGCTAACCAGCACTTACACCGTTATTAGAGAATGGATGAAAATTGCAAAAGAACTTTAAAAAAAATGTTTTTAGCAAAAGTAGTAATGTTCAGAAGCTCACAACATCCTGGTGGGTTCAAGGCTTGTAGAACCAAAGGGATAGCGGTGTCTGTCTGAATACTGATAGTGTGTCTGATCTGGATGAAACAGCAGTGTTTACAATCTCTCAGCAGAGCGTCACCGGATGTATTAATGAATATGCTTTCTCTAGTTCCATGTGCTTTGCAGAGTCTTCTTTGAAATATTTTAGCAAATTAAGATAAAAATACACTTTAAGTCAACAAGAAATAGATGCAGATGACATGAGTACTTATGCAAAAAAAGGCATTTTACTGGTGAACTGAAAGGATGTCTTTAAATGGTGTGTGTGATAACCTTTTTTGTCTACAAAGGTTATTCCTCACATGTTTTTATTTAAAGCAATCTAATGCATTTTGTGCTAGATTTCTCTCCAGGAACTAGGAGGTGGTGAGCCTTGTATTTTTGGCAGTTTCTTCTGTTTCAGTATATTCTAATGTGTTAATTTGCACTGAACTTTTTGAGATTGTCTGGCGCGTTTCCTTATCTGTCTAAACGTCTCAACTTCTGCTGATGCCAATTCTGCAGCTGAAGCACAGTTATCTACACACCTGGGGAGAATGCTTTGTCATGACTGGGGACACAGTGAACATAAGGTGTGTTGCTGGCTTCTAAATGAAAGAAAGAGATCCATGTATCTCTGTGGACAGATCAAATGAAATGTTTGTGCTGTGTGCAGCAGGGCTCAAAATCCCAAAGGAGGGTAGGCATATAAAGAATGAGATAGAAAATAAAACTGAAAACATTATTATTTTAGGGAATAGGGCTACGGTTTTCAAAGGAGCGTGTGAGAGTCTGGTGCCCAGCTTGGTTTTCCACCTCTGAAAATTGCAAGTCAGGGCTATGATTGGATACTATACTGCATTGGTTCTCAATTTTTTTTGAACCAATCCCCTTTCATTTGTCTGTGGTAGGTGAGGCCCCTCCCTTCCTCTCCCTCTTCCCAACCTTCTGTTGCTTCTCTTCTCTCTCCCTCTTTTTCTTTGACTATCTTTCCCTCTTGCCACCCTGTTATTTTGGAGATTCCGCTTAGCTTGATCAGTATGCAGAGCTGGCAGACATCATCTCACCCTCCTCTTGGAGGGCCCTCCTCCCACTTTAAGTGTTTTCACAAGGACAGCACCCACACCTCTGCTCCTCCTCAGCCCCAGGCAGGCCGTCCAGTTAAAGGCGGCCCACCAGACATGCAGACCAAGCAGAGACGGGCAGGCTGTCACTGTTCCAGGGCAGTCCTGCCAAGCAGATGGACAGCAGCTCTGCCTCCAGTCATTGCCTTAAATTTGGGCTACCTGATTCACTGGCGACGCTCCTGGATGTTTTGGAGTTCTAGTCTGCAACTCTATAGCATGGGGGAGGGGCCGTGGCAGCTGCCCCGGGTCACTTGAACCTAACCTAGGCAGGGCTCTAAGTGGGCAAACTCAGGGGTACACGCTCAGACCTGCTCCAGGGGTGAGCACCCCCATGTCCGTGTGAAAACACCCTTTGAGCTAGTTCAGTTTTGGTCACTTTGTCTCAACAAAACCACAGAAGAAGTGAAAGAAACTAGAGAAGTTAAAGGGGTTTGATTAGCAGAGGCCTAGAAAGACTGCCCTGTAAACAGAGACTTAAAAGAGAGGGGTAGTTCGCAAGAGGAGTTGAATAGAGCAGAGATATGAGAGAAGTGAGGGTTGTAGTGATGGGACTTGGGCAAGTAGTAATAGACGTGCCCTTTTCTGCCTGCCTCCTCAGTGTGAAGAGAAAACATTTGTTGGGAAATGTTTGCCTTCCTCCTCAGCATGAGGAGACAGGACGTTTGCCTAAAGTGGCCTTTGAGTTGGTGAGTTCCAGTGATTGTGTCTTTATGTTCTTCATGAAGTTGCATATGACACATGAGATGTTCCTCCAGCAAACTCACTCCTTTAGTCTGGCAGATTTCATCTGACTGCTGTCAGAATGTGGCGCCCTGTCTTGCAACCTTTTTATCTTTGATAATGATCTCCCTTTCATCCATAAAGCGCATCCTAATCTCCTCTTGGGTCTAGAATCTGTAACTTCTCAAAGATTCAAGAACTCTTTGAGATTCTGGAGCAAATAGTCAGATTCTTTAGCTGCTGATATAGGCACAAGGGGTGTTAATGAATGAGACTGTAGCTCACACCAGGTGGATGTCCACCTGCCCACTTATTAGGTATCTCCCCCACCATCCACCTGGCCACCACCCTCCCAACATGCAGCTCCCACTCACGGCGAGGTCTTGGAGTACATGGGCAAAAGCGGGTTAATGCATGCCCACATGTTCCTGTCAATTAGGTTGTAGGCAGTGCCTCCACGTGTACAAGTCCACCAGCACCACAGAGTCGTGGGTGAAAATCCTAGAGCATCATAGGAGTGACCTTTTCCTGCCCTTCCCTCCACTCTTGTTCTCAATGGCACTGCCAGTGGGGGCTGCCGGCAAGTGTATGAAATATGCACAGGGGGCTGCCTGTTTGTTAGGATGGACATGCTAAACGTGTGAGTTGGGGGCTACACGGACCAAACCCAGACTCCAGCAAGCAGCCGTCTCGTTTAACACCCAAGGTCTCGCTTCTTGGTTGCTCAGACTTTTCCTATGTGTCTCATTCCAAATGATCTTACTGGGCACGAGGGTAGCTATGGTAGGGGTGGGTGGTGCAGCTGTGTCGCAGCCCATGAGCCTGGGGTGTAGGGGGCATGGCCTCTGGTGCAGCTGCATCCCCTGCTGCTGAGAGGAGGAGCATTGGGGTCCATTCCACCTTCTCCACTAGGCTGCATTCCAGCATAGCTATGCTCCTGCTAATGGGTCAGCTTGCTCTCTCTGGGCCCTTGGCTTGAATAGCTGCAAGTAGCAGTAAAGCTATTGGAAACAATTGTTTCCTCATGATCTCAAAAAGATCCCCGTGATGTGATTGGCTTAAAGAGCCCTAATAGCTTGGGGCAGAGACATGCCCTCTCTTTGTACAGCAACATATGTGCCTAAACAGAAGTGGTATGCGTTAAGATTGCTGCTGCTTTGGTGAGAAAACACAGTACGAAGATGCGCTGTTGTAAATTGATTCCAGCTGAATGACTTAGGTTGTCGGAGTAAGGTCTGCATAATGAATCATTTGGCAAGTGTCTCTATCAGATGAGTGTGCAGGACACGCTAAACGTTATTTCAGTTGTAGCTAGTGAACAACCGTGGCAGCTAATGTATATGGAGATGGTGAGTTGCTCTCTCACCCATAAAGTGGTTTCTTTCCCCTAATGTCAGGGTTAGGGGCACTGAGTTGGCTTCACCACACTGCCCTGCCAGTCACTACTGAATGTTGGCCCATGGAGAAATAGAAATCTTCACCATTGGAGGGGAGTCTTAAAAGGTTAAGCTCTTCAGTTTACAAAGGAGACAACTGAGGGGGATACAAGAGAAATATAGAAGATCACGAAAGAGAGAGATCTGTTTTACCTTTTCTCTCATAATACGAGAACTAGCATTGAGTAAAATAAACTGGCATCTGATTTAAAACAAAACATTTATTTTTTCCACACTCTGCACTTCTGACATGTGGAACTCATTGCCATGGTATGCTGTGGAAACCAACAGTGTAATGAACTGAATTAAAAAGGGGGGTAGACAAATTCATGTAGGTTAGGATAATCAACTGGTATTGGCCAAGAGATGCAGTCAGACCTAGAGGCCTTTTGCCTCTGGCTTGTGGAGGAAGCAGGGTTAGGCCCTGTGGTTTGTTCACTTTATGCAAAGCATCCGGTACTGGCCACCATTAGAAAGAGGTTACTGGGCTAGATGGGTCATGGCAGATCTTGGGTGTTAACACACAGGAAGGGAGGCAGCTGGAACTTGTGTTTGATCCGTAGAGTCCCCAAAGTCCTTCAAAGGGGCAGCCCCTTGCCCACGGTTCGTGGGATTGTGCCAGCCACTGCAAATAGTTCTAACACATCTCCCCCCACCCCCCACAGGCGGCCTGACAGCTGGGAAGCTGCTTCAGCCCCCCAACTATCAAGTGGCCCCCGGGCCAGTGCAATCGTTTGTACTCCTCTCCCTCCCCCACCCTGTCAGCTGAGGGGTGCGCTAATGCTGGGCGCTGGCTCTGATGGAAAGGGGATTCATGGCCAGGCTTCTTCCCTGACTGTGACCCCTCTATCCATCAGAGCCAGCACTAGAGTCCTCCTCTCGGCTGATAGCCAGCTGGGAGAGGGAAGCACAGATCATGCCCCTGAGAGCCTTTGGAGACTTCTGCGTCCCCCTCTTCCATCTGGCTGTCAGCTGAGAGAGGTGCACTAGCTGTGCCTCTGGTGCTAGTAGGCCTGCGGTTGCGGAGGAGCCTAACAGACGAGACCTGGCCCCGTGGCTGCTTGTTGCCCTGGTTTGGGCAGGGTTAACCTACACAGCGTTCTCCCCCTTCCCGGGGACAGTGCAGTGCAGTGCTGCCCGCAAACATCTGGTGGCGGCCGTTCAGATTGGCAGATACTTCCAGGGCAAAGGAGGGCCAGTTGGGGGCAATGCCTCATGTGCTCACACCCCTTGTGGTCTTCAGGCCTGTCGAGCCATCACCTGGCAAATGCAGCAAATTCCTGTATGCTGGGTGTTGTTTTTAGTTGGTTTCAGTGCTTTGAGATTACTGAAATGTTACTCCTTACAGTGAAGCAGTGGATAGTACAGTTGACAGTTTTTGTTTCTGCTTTTTTAGCTGGGGCTGAGGTTTGGGGTTTTTTGGGGGGGGTGGGGTTTTTACAAAGATGTGGTGAAACTAAAGCCCCATGACTGTTGTAGAAAACTGTTCAAATTAAGCCTGTTGTTTTGTATAAGTGAAGTTTTGCAAGCTAGTTCTTAGAAAAGTTTATAAATATTCCTGCAGATGCACAGACTCACTAGAAGTATTCACAAATCCTCTTTGAAAGCTTTTTGGGTGTAGAAGCCATCCAGTCAGAGAGCAGAGCTAGTGCCATGTAATGAAGACACAGAGCAAGGTGCGATTAATAGCTTGTAGATAGCAAATTTCAGGAGGAATAGTTTTTGTGAGTCGTTGAGCAATTTATAAATGGAAATGTTTATGTGAACTGTTAAACTGTACATTACAATGAAAAGCCAAGTTCCGTTGCAGTTTAAAAAGCAGCACAACTTTTTGTTAATAAGTTATATAGCTTTAGCTAAGAGGACATGGTTAGCCTGAAATCTAGACAGCATTGGATTCTGCCACTAACTGCCTCTGCTGCTTATGCTTTTCAGTCCCGCTTTCCTGTCCTGTGTTGCTATGCAAGAGAATGCACACAAACAGGGGAAGCTGAGTTGACTGTACACAAAGCAGTGTTAAATGCATACAGGATGCAAGTTGGGAGGTGGGAAGGGGGAGAAGAGGTTAACATTTCCCCCTGAGCTTTATTGTAGTTGCATCAGGTTTCTCTTGTAAAAACAATATGTAAACAGTCTTGATTCACGAACATTGATTGTCTATTTAATAATAGTTATTCAGCATGGGTTTGTCTCTTGAGTTGTGTTTTTTTGGAAAAGGGCTGGAAATTCTTGATAAAGCGAGCTTCTCTAATTCAGAGGAAACCAGACCATTCTTATTTGTACTCGCAGCATTTGGCTGCTTTGTGCTGTGCATTGTGTACATACAGAACTCAGTTTGCTGCCCCAAAGCACATATGCATAAGGCAAGAGACAACAGGTGAACAGACCAGGTAGGTTGTCCTAGGTAGCAGTGAGATGATCTTACTTGACATGATAAACAGTTATTATGGTTCACCCACCCTTTTCAGCTCAGTGGTTTGCTTAGCACTCAACACTGGAAAGTCCCTCAGCTCAAGAGTTTTTTCTTTCATGGAGTAGGAATGAATAATCTTGTGCAAAAACGCTGTGATATGCCACATGACATAAAATGCTCATGTTTTTACAGATGCTATAGATGGAAGCAGAGGGGTGGTCCACAGTGTTGAGCACCAGACTGAGATCTATGGTCTCTTGAATTCTAGTCTTAGCTCTGGTATGGACTTCCTCCGTAGTTTTGGGCAAAGGACTTAATCTTTCTGTGTGTTCCTCAGCAGGGATAAATGAGAAGAAGCTTTTTGCAGTAGTGAATAACTGGTCTCCTGAAGGCTGAATATCTTAACCAAACAGAAAGCATTAAAGACAGTCTTGTTTTTCCTCTCCGACAGATTTTGAAGCAAATTTCATAAGACTGATCGACAAAGTGACCAATGGCTCTCGAATTGAGATAAACCAAACAGGTAAGAATCTCTTGCTCTTTGTTCTTTTCATACCTAGTAGATCTTTGGAACTATCTTTAGAGGAGCTTGTATTGAATAGGTGAGGGCTAGGGAACCTTTTCCCCTCCTATGGGCCGCTTTGAAAATAACTACAAGCTCTGTGGGACAAGTAGGAGTTGGGGGGTGGGGCACTTAAGTGGTGTGCGCAGGAAGGGGAGGGTCCAGATCCATAGGACTATACTATGGATCCAACTCCTCATCCTTGAGTGCATCTCCACATCCTTCCCCTGAGCTCACTCTTTCAGTGCTTGAGGGCAGGGACTGGAAACAAAAAACAGTCACGAACCACGTTTGGCCCACAGGCTGAAGGTCTGAACCTCTACAATAGATAAATGTAATGCTCTGAGACAAATGAGAGAGAGCGAGGAATTTTTAAAATTCCTATTCCAGTAATGCCACTTTCTAATGAATGTAGTTAGGTTTACTTCATGCAACTTTATGTAATTTCATGGCACTCCATGAAATTAACTGGTAGCAGATTTAAAACCAATAAGAGAGTATTTTTTTCACTCAGCGCACAATTAACTCGTGGAACTTACTGCCAGAGAAAGTGGTCATGTCTGGTAGTGTAGCTAGTTTTAAAAAGGGATTGGATACGTTTTTGGAGGATAGGTCCCTTAATGGCTATTAACCAAGTAGGTTTTGGGAGCGAACAATGGAACAATGGGGAATGGATTGCCCATAGTGACCTGTTGGGTACTTCTCCCAAGAGAGTGAGGGTGGCCGCTGTCGGAGACAGGATGCTGGGCTTGATGGACCATTGGTCTGACCCAGTACGGCACTACTTATGTTTTTGTGTTCTGTTTTTATTGCTGAAGCATTCACACAGAGTGCTAAACCAGGAATAAGAACAGAAGTACATACTGAAAAATCTGGAGTACGTACTCGCCATTCAGTTTGTATTTTGAAGTAACTTCGTGTGATCACTTAGTGTGAGTGTGAGAACAACAGTTCAAGGACCATTGTATCTTGGCTAGGAGGGAATTTGACACAGTACTACTTAGGTTTTCATGTGAACACTAGTGGAGTAGCTACATCATTTGAATTAAATCAGAGTAGTTCAGTTTATACTGATTGGCTGAATGCTACTGAAGTGGAGTAGTTACTTCAATTTAATTAGAGCAGTTACTTCAGTTTATTTCTGTTCATTGGAATGTGACCTACACAAATTACAACTCACATTTCCTCCATAATGTTGCGCATCAAGGAAAATATCGCAGTCAGGAACTGGAAATTTTCTATGGGATTTTTTTAACGTCAAAATTTAAGTGGTGTGGATAAACAAGTTGCTGGAATTCTTTCCTGGTAAATCTTGCCTGTGTTAGATACTCAAATAGGTGTACGCTGATGTAGCTACCTGGGTGAGGGTGGTAGCTACAGGTGTTTGCTGGTCATTAATAATGATCCCTTGATTTATGGGTAAAACACATGCACGTAATAACAGTCTAGCATTCCTGTGCTTCTCCTGCTGTGTCACTGGCTCTGCAGAGCTGATAGCTGAAGTAAGTGGGGCTAGGAGGAAGGTGTTGCAATGCTGCCTCTTCACCATGGATTCCTCTCTGTCTGGGAGTTGGCATACCATCAGCACTGCTTTGTGTCAGATTTTATGCTGTGCTGCATTAGTTTGAGACTTTGTTTCTTTTTGCTCGTTAAAGGTACCGCCTTATATTATCAGCCTGGCCTTCTCTATGGGGGCTCATTGGAACATGACTGCAGCCCCAACCGCAGTATTGGGTGGTATTTGGAAAGTCTACTCTGCTTGGCACCATTCATGAAACATCCCCTAAGAATTGTCCTCAGAGGTGTTACAAATGATCAAGTAGATCCTTCGGTGAGTAACAAAACTGCAAGTACCAGGGTGACCCCTTTCCCATCCCAAAGGAAGAGGAGTGAACTTGCTCTCTTCCCACAAAAAGTAGCTGTCTCTATCAAATGTTACATATTTACATACACTGTGTAACCTCTCTGTTCTGGACATCCCTCGTGTCCCCCAACACCTTTCTGGGGACATAAGACATATACAGAATAGCTAAACGCTGGACCCAGAGACATAGTTTATCTCGGGAATGACCAGACTTACGATGCACTTGATCCATTTGATCCAGACCTCATTCTCGGGTGATCTACCAGGATCCCTTCTGCTGGCTCCAGCATACCATGCAGGGACTCCTCCCACTTGCTTCCAGCTGTAGGGCACCTCAGCAACTTGTCACAGTCGTAGAGAAGAGCACGCCTCCTAAAGCCTTCTACACGACACTGGAGGCGCTCTCCTAGTCTGTCTCCTCCATGGAGGCAATCCCTGGGGTGCAAGTACTGCTCTCCTCCCCTTAGAGACAGTCTCTGAGATGCCAGGCCTTCTTCCCATACCATGATCTGCTAGAAACTAGCTTGTGATCTACCAGTAGATCATGATCTATCTCCTGGCCACTCTTGGCTTATCTTCTTAGGTGTCTGGATATGGGAAGCTATTTTGTGTATTCTGTGAGATGTACAGAAATTGTCACATGACCACTTCTGGGTTTACTTCATGCCTGGGGGATCCGTGGCACAAATCCATGATCTGGACCCTCCTCTACCTTCCCTCACCTGTAGCACACCCATTAACTCCTGTCCCCAATCTCTGTGTGGCCCTCAGAATTTGTTCTAATCTTCAAAATGGTTCCTGAAAGGGAAAAGCTTCCGCATCCCTGGTTTACTTGATGGCTAATGAGGATCACAATAATGTCACGTAAAATGTGATGAACGCCATATATAAAAAATATGCTAGGGCTCATCACTCTCTCTCTGCAACATTATTATGACCATAATTACCCACCAAGTTAATTGGGTAGTAAGTTGGTCATGTTTCAGTCATTGTACTCTCTCTTTTGAGTACTAAAAGGAAAACAAAATTAGGACAAAGGAAACTGAAGATACAACAGTTCTGTTAGTTCTTAGTCACAACAATTAATCCTCCTTAACAGGAAAAACAATTCCCCGGTAGAAGCCATGCATGATCCTGCACAGATCCTATAACTATAGTGAGCACAAAGAACATCCACTGTGGTGTAGAACCACATAAATGCACTATTTAGAAAAACCTTAGTGATCCAGGGAAGGTCCTAATCAAGAGGGCGGCAGATGCAAATCAGGGCCTACATGAAAGGTTAGGGTAATATAATCCTTTATAATTATAAACCTTTACATTATAATCCTTTAATCAAAGCCAGAAAGCCATCTGATTTCTTCAAACTGAGTTTCTCCTCCCTTATGGCTTTCTGATAACTGACTCACTTATTCTGTCTTGGCTTACCAGAGTGGAAGAAAAGATAGGATAAAAGAAGGAAATAATGAAAAATGAAGGACAAAAGGCATCCAGATACAGCAGCAGAGAGTTAAAAGAAGGAAATTAGGCCTTATCCATTTTCCTTGATCTAGTCTAACCCCTCTAAAACAGTGTATGAGCACACGTGATGTTATTTGGACCAGTTTAGCTTTCATCAGAAACTGGATCAGCTAGGTTGGTTATATAATCAGCCTAAACTGGTTAGACTAGTTCATGTGAGGATGTTTGATTTCTTGGACTGGTTTAAGAGGGCTGTCCTGATTGGGTGCACAGGGATGCTGTGCCTATAAAATGGGATGCAGTTGAGCTCAGGAATCCTCTCTAGGAGCAGTGCAAGTGTTGTGCCCATGAAGACGGGATCCTTAAGAGTTTTGGAAAGAATGGAACCAGGATTTTCTGATGTACAGGAAGTCCTCACCAGTGGTCTGATTCAGTTTTTGTGCATACCTAAGAGTTTTTAGCAAACGGAAGGAGGTTGTACTTTTGTCACCTTTCCTGAAAGACATTGTAGACTCCAGTCCAACTTGTCTTACATCCAGCTTCCATCTTTAGCTTCTTAAAGTTCCGAGCACTGCATAGAAGAAGGGGGCATGGGTGTACTCAGGGTGGGGGGAAGGAGAGGGAACGTCTAGATCATGGATCTGTGCCAGAGACTGATCCCTTGCCTGCGTGTGCTTGCTTTCATCTCTGCTCCCTTCCATGGAGCTCATATTTTCAGTACTTGGGGATAGGAACTGCATTTAGGGTCAGATTCAGAAACTGGAAAGGAGTCAAATAAAAACTAGCCTTGGGCTGTATTTGTCTCCAAGGCCTGATGTTCTCAGCTCCTCACTTAGGCTCTCTGTGCAAATAAATAAATCGTGAGAGTGTCTCAGTCATCCTGGGATTTTTAAGGAGTGAAATGCTTGGGGGTTCTTGTGCATCTTGTAATGTTATGTTGGCGAGATTAGGATGCGCTGCAGTCTTATTTTCAAGCTGTTCACCACAACTGTGAAGCTTAAAACCTTTTTGTTAAGACAAGAGCTGAGGTTTTTGTAACCTTTATTATCCTAGGCTCATTATTTTATCATTAAATAATGCCTATTTAATGTAGGCATTGGGAAACTCCTAAAATCCTGATGCTTGTGAATAAGATGAGGCACCCCAGAGTTTCATGCTCCTTATTCTTTCTCTTTCTAGAACATACATACTGTGAATTACCATTGAGTTCCACCCAGTTTGGTTTTTCCTGCTTGCTTAATACCAACCTCCTGAGGTTCTCAATTGGGGGTGCAAATACACATGACACTAGGCGAGGGTTTCATGCCGGAAAAGCTCACGCAGCGAAATGTGTATTTTAAACCCCAACTTTGGGGCTCTATGTTGGCTACTTATTTGCACCCCTTGCTGGACCTGCCTGGACATCTGGGCGAACCTCGTGGGGCAAGCACCAGCACGCAGCTGTTGTGACGTGAGGGAGAGCACAGCAGCAGTGGAGAGCCATCGTCCTACTCTCCCGTTGTGTCCCCTGAGCCCCAGTGAACAGTGGCAGCTCCTGGGGAACTACCATTGCTCTAGCCAACATTGCTTACTGCTCTCGCTGCTGCTGAGGCAGGCGGGCCCCTGGAAGCAGGAAGTGGCAAGCAAGCTTGCTGCTCCCTAGGACTTGCTGCCCTAGTGGCAGCCACAGTGGAAGCATCAGTGAATCCACTACTGCTCCTGCTCCCAATGCTCAATGCTTGTCTCACTGCCACCCCGCCAGCTGGCATGGGTTAGCACTCTGGGTTAACTTTTCATAGCATCATACAAAGAAGGGAGGCCGGTTTTTTAAGTTTTGGAAAAAGGTCTTTGTGAGGTAGGAACCCTTCCTGTTCCGCTTGCGTTGGGCAGAATTAATCGGTCGCTAAGTGAAATCCACAGTCCATTTAAAACAAAGGTCATGCAACAGTAATCCAATTAAAGTAGCAGAAATGCACGTAATTGACTGATCTGCTCTATAGTTGCAAATCAGCTTGTGGAAAGGAAACTGCTTGATTCTTCCAGTAAGAAGGCAAGATCTAATGGCATCATGAAATTAGTCACAATTGCCATTAATAATTACGTTGACAGCTCACAGGCCTCCATTCAATCTGTTTTAATACAGCCAGAGGCCAAGGAAATCATAGGGACAATAATGCTGAAGTGATGTCTTTTTAAAAAGCTGTTGGAGAAAAGCTGTAGAGTTTTCGTTTTGGATATTCGTTGGATGCTGTCGTGTCCCCTCTGATCACATCAGAGAAATGCTGTCAGCCTGAAATCCTTCCAGTTGAAGAAATTTTAAGTAGAGTTTCAGATGTTAGTCCTGTCACAGAATTTCCTCTGCCAATATTTGTTGTGTGATGGCTTTGGTTTCCTGTCTCCTCTTAAAATAGTTTCACTCCCCTTTTCCTTTGTAAGATGTCTGACCGAACAAGAGGAGAAATTCACAACCCACAGGAAACTAAAGCTGCTATAAAAAGTCATAAAAGTGTAACAAAGTGGAAAATATTTATCTTTCATCTATAAACTGGTTTGCAAATATAAGCCAAGTTAAAATCTAATTGAGGCTGTTACATGGGTTAAACTCAATCAGCTAAAAAAACACACCTTCAGCTATAGTGGTGAAACTTTGTGTACTGGCCGTTACAGACTGACTTTAGAGCTGTCTTGAGTTCCTTATGGGCAAAGAGAGTTCTATGCAGATTGAGTTTTGTTGATGATGTAGGCTGATGTTGTTTGGAGGTAGTACATGGAAAGTACTAGTTCACACTACCCTAGCAGTGGGGATTCTAATTCATACAACTTTGACGTTCAAGAGCCAATGCAGCCTAGGGGATAAGACTGGCCAATATAAAAAGGCAAGACTGAGGTGGTGATGGTTGGCTGGCCCTGTGGCCTTGGGGAGATTGGGACTCCCATCATTGATGGGGTCCTGCCTTCCCTCACAACTCAGGTGCATAGCCTTGGGGGGGGCTCCTGGATCCTCAGCTGCGCCTGGATGGTCAGGATGCGGCTGTTGCTAGGAGTGCCTTTCACCAACTCCATCTGGTGAGAAGGCTGTGTCCCTTTCTTTCCAATGGGAATTTGGCCACCATCATCCGTGCTTTCATTACCTCAAGGCTGGACTACTGCAATGCGCTCTGCATGGGGCTGCCCTTTAAGACTGTTCGGGGGCTGCAGCTGGTACAGAACGTGGTGACCCATCTCTTGATGGGCGTGGGTCACTGGGACCCCATTACACCAGTGCTTAAGAGTCTGCACTGGCAACCTATAGCGTTCCGGGCACAATTCAAGGTGCTACTTTTGACCTTTTAAGCCCTAAACAGGTTGTGCCCCACATATCTGAAGGACTGTCGTTCTCCTTATGTCCCTTTGCGGCTCTTAAGATCTGCTGAGGGTGCCCTCTTGCGGGTTCCGTCGCTGGCCCAGTTTCATATGACTCAGGCCTACAGAGAGGCATTCTTGGTAGCTGCCCCACAGCTTTGGAACTCCCTTCCCTTGGAGGCTCGCCTGCGCTCTTGTTTGAATGTCTTCCGGAAGCACTGAAAAATCTTTTTATTTGGCCAGGTATTTAATGAGCAGGGATAGAGTGGGGAGGAGGGCAATGGGGGTATTTTTAGTTTTGTGAGGTTTTAATTATCTATTTTATATTTGTATTTTATGTGTTTATTGTAAGCCGCCCTGAGCCTCGGGAGATAGGGTGGGCTGTAAATCAAAATAAATAAATACAAATAAATAAATAAGGTGTTGGACTTGGACCTGGGAGACCAGGGTTCAGATCCTAGCTTAAGCATGAACTCATTGGATAAACTTGAATAAGTCACTTTCCCCCAGTCTCAGTTACCCATCTGTAATATGGGAATAATAATGACCTACATCAAGGGTTGTTGGAGCTAGTTGAGCTAGAAAAGGATTGCAAAGCACTTTGAAGACAAAGTATTATATAAATGATAAATAATAAGTTTCATACAAGGTTCTAGACTCCCGCATAAGCATTGGCAAATTAAAGTAAAACGTTAATAAGGCAGGCTAAGAGAGAATTTGAAGAATGACTTGCTAAAGATGCAAAAACTAATATTTTTTTTCCAAGTGCATCAGAAGCAAGAAACCTCCTTGAGAATCAGATGGTCATTAGATGACCAAGGGGTGAAAAGGACATTCAGGGAGGATAAGAGCATTGCAGAGAAGCTAAATGAATTTTTTGCTTTAGTCTTCACTGCAGATGATGTTGGAGAGATACCACGCCGGAACTATTCTTTGTAGGAATCGGAAGAACTGTCACAAATCAACATGACTCTGGAAGAGGTTCTAGAGCAAATTGACAAACTAAGTAGTAACAAATTACCAGGACCAAATGGTATTCACCATAGAGTTCTCAAGGAACTCAAATATGAAATTGCAGACTTATTTGTAATTGTAATATGTAACTTATCGCTAAAATCTGCCAACGTACCCAAGGCTTGCAGGGGCTACCCAAGGTGACAGTCTGGAGGCTGCAGCTGGTGCCGGAGGCTGCAGCCCATCTCCTGATGGGTACGGGCTGCCGAGAGTACAGAACACCGGTGCTCCATTCTCTTCACTGGCTGCCTGTTGCCTACCGGGCCCGATTCATGGTGTTGACCTATAAAGCCCTATACGGCCTGGGCCCCATCTACCTGCAGATCCACCTCGCTCCTGTCTCTTATACACATCTAGATGTGTATAAGAGACATATCGTGTTCCATCATGGCCCTTATGGTCGGCCGGGGACACCCTTTTGGAGGTCCTCTATGTTCAGCAGGGGGCCACATTGGAGAGGGCATTCTCGGTTGCCGTGCCTCGGTTGTGGAACTTCCTCCCAGCAGAGGTTCATTTGGCCCAAGACCTTCCCTCCTTCAGGTGTCAATGTAAAACCTGGTGGTTCCACCAGACATTTGGTGAGAGGGATGGGGTAGGGGGAGGTTGGGGGGGAATTGATGGTTTTATTATTGCTATTGTTTTAAGTTATGTGTATATGTTGTTTTATGCTTTTATATTGTACGCCGCCCCAAGCTGTCTTTGGCAGCAGGGGGCGGTATAAGAAATTTTTATAATTAATAAATAAATAAATAGTGAATGTAAGGCCATTATTTAAAAAGGGCTTCAGAGACGATCCTGGAAACTACAGACTGGTGAGCCTGACACCAGGCAAACTGGTGGAAATGGTTGTGAAACAGAATTATCAGCCATATTGATCAACATGACATAATGGGGAAGAGCCAACATGGATTTAGAAAAGGGAAGTTGTGCTTCGCTAATCTATTGGAATTTTTTGAGTTTGTAAATAAGTGTGTGGATAAGAGTGAGCCAGTCGATATAGTGTATCTGGATTTTTAGAAAAAGTTTGATAAGGTCCTTCGTGAGAGACTCTTGAGGAAACTAAATAGTCATGGGATAGGAGGCAATGTTGTATCATGATCAGTAACTGGTTAAAGGATAGGACTAAATGCTCAGTTTTCACAATGGAGAGAAGTAAGTCGTGGAGTGCTCCAGGAATCAATATTTGGACCAGTGTTTAATGTATTCATTAATGATCTGGAAGAGGGAGTAAAGAGTGAAGTGATCAAATCTGCAAATGACACAGTTATTCAAGGTAGTTGCAACCCGTGTGGACTGCACTTTTCCACATTAAATTTAATCTGCCATTTAGATACCCAGTCTAGCAAGATCCTCCTGCAATTCTTCACAATCTGCTTGAGTTTTAACTGCCTTTGCCAATTTGCTCTAGAACTTCCTCCAGAGTCACACTTACTTGTGACAGTTCTTCCAATTCTCCACCTACAAAGACTTGGTCTGGCATGGGTATCTCCCCAACATCTTCAATGGTGAAGACTGAAGCAAAGAATTCATTAATCTGCAAATTTGATCAGCTCACTCTTTACTCCCTTCTCCAGCTTATTAATGAATATATTAAACAACACCCATCCCAGTACAGATCCCTGGGGCGCTCCACTAGTTATTCTCTCCACTGTGATAACTGACCATTTAGTCCTACTCTTTGCTTCCAGTCTTTTAACCAGTTTCTGATCCATGATGGGACACTTCCTCTTATCTCGTGACTCTTTAATTTCCTCAAGAGTCTCTCATGAGGGACCTTATCAAACACCTTCTGAAAGTCCAGGTACGCTATATTGACCAGCTCACCTTATCCACATTCTTATTTACACCCTCAAAAATTCCAGTAGATTGTGAGGCATGGCTTCCTTTTCCTAAATCAATATGCTCATTAATTCTGTTCTTAATTGTTTCCACCAGTTTGCCCGGCACCAACATCAGTCTCATGGGTCTGTAGTTTCCAGGATCACTTCTGGAGCCCCTTTTTAAGTAGGCTACACATTTAAATAGGTTACAAATTACCAATAATAGATCTGTAACTTCATATTTGAGTTCCTTCAGAACTCTGGGATGAATACCATCTGGTCCTGGCTATTTGTTACTATTCAGTTTGTCAATTTGCTCTAGAACCTCCTCCAGAGTCATGCTTATTTGTGACAGTTCTTCGAATTCTTCACCTACAAAGACTGGGTATCTTCCCCAACATCCTCAGCAGTGAAGACCAAAGCAAAGAATTCATTCAGCTTGTCTGCAATGTCCCCATCCTCCCTGAGTGCCTTCTTCACATCCTGGTCATCTAATGGCCCAACCGACTCTCGAGCAGGCTTCCTACTTCTGATGTATTTGAAAAAGTAATTGTTGTTGTTTTTTGCATCTTCAGCGAGTCACTCCTCAAATTCCCTCTTGGCCTATCTTATTAACGTTTTACATCTAATTTGGCAATTCTTATGCTCTTTCCTATTTACTTCATTAGTAAATTGTAAAATAAATAAAAATTAGGACTAGCTTTCCTGTTTTTAAAGGATGCTTTTTTGGCTCTAATAGCTTTCTTCACTTCCCCATTTAGCCAAACTGACAGACGTTTGGTCCTCTTGCTACCTTCTTTTATTTGTGGAATACAATTAATCTGCACTTCGAAGATAGTGTTTTTAAATAATCTCCACCCTTCTTGCACAGATTTAATACTCGCAGCTGTTCCTTTTAGTTTCCCTCTCTTAACTAGTTTCTTCATTTGTACATAATTCCCTTTTTTAAAGTTAAAGGTTATTGTGGTAGGTGGTTGTTTTTTGTTTTGTCATCAATTTCCCTCCTTATAGCTCCACATTAAGTTCCTCCAAGAAACAGTCATTTACGACATCTAGAAAATTTTCTACATCACACCCTGATTCACCCAGTCAATATCGGGGTTAACGAAATCACCTGGTCTTACTGTATTTCCAACTTTAGTAGCCTGTCTGATCTCCCTTATTATTATTAGCAGTATTTGTAGCGCCAGCTCCTACGGCTTACAATCTAATAGACACGGAGGGGGGCGACAAGGAGAGGGGACATAGGGAGAGACAAGGGATAAATAACATTCAGCAGATGCGAAGTCTCAGGTGCACGTGTTTGGCTTGGTTGTAGTTAGGCAGGAGTCCTCAAGGAGGGCAGACAGTAAATATTGAAGGCAAGTTCTAGCAGGCGTCGGGAAAGGCAGTGAGGAAGAGGTGGGTTTTGAGGAGGAATTTAAAGGTGCGGAGGGAGGGGGCAAGGCAGATGTGGGGAGGGGGCAAGGCAGATGTGGGGAGGGAGAGCGTTCCAGGCGTGGGGGGCAGCCAGGGAGAAGGGATGAAGGCGGTTAGGGGAGCAGGGGAGACGAGGGAGAGCGAGGGTGGGGGCAGAGGAGGAGCGAAGAGTGTGTACAGGAGTGTGTAAGGAGACTAGGGTGGAGAGGTAAGGGGGAGCCAGGTTGTGAAGGGATTTGTATGTGAACACCAGGAGTTCGTGATGGATGCGTTGGAGAAGGGGGAGCCAGTGAAGCGAGGAGAGGAGAGGCTGCGCGTGGTTGAAGTGACGGGCCGAGCGGATGACCCTAGCAGTGGAGTTTTGGATGGAGATATGGGGGGACAGGTGAGAGTGGGAGAGGCCAGTAAGGAGGAGGTTGCAGTAGTCAAGGCGAGAGATGACCATGGCGTGAACAAGTGTTTTGGCTGAGGAGACGGAGAGAAAGGGGCTAATCTGAGCAATGTTGTGGAGCGCGAAGCGACAGGACTTGGCAACAGAGTCGATGTAAGGTTTAAAGGAAAGGTGAGTATCTCAGACGAAGCCCAAGCTATGGGCTTGGGGAGCGGGGCGGATGGTGACCCCATCAATAAGGATGGACAGAGAAGAGGGAGAGGAAGGGTAGGGAGGGAAGATGAGTTCAGTCTTAGCCATGTTGAGCTTGAGCTGACGTCGGGACATCCAGGCGGAGATATCAGAGAGACAGTTGATGAGGCGAGCTTGGACAGACAGGAAGACAGAGGGGGTGGAGAGAGAGAGAGAAAGTTGAGTGTCATCAGCATAAAGGTGGTATTGGAAGCCATGGAAGGCAATGAGTTTGCCAAGAGACAGGGTGTAGATAGAGAAGAGGAGTGTGCCCAGGACAGAGCCTTGGGGAACCCTAACTGAGTGGGGGATGGAGGAGGATTTGGAATTGGGAAGAGACACATTAAAGGAGCGGTCAGAGAGGTAGGAGGAGAATCAGTCAAGGACAGAGCCGCAGAAGCCTAGGGAGCCCAGTAGGAGTGTGTGGTTGACAGTGTCAAAGGCAGCAGAGAGGTCAAGGAGGACAAGAANACAGTTCTTCCAATTCTCCACCTACAAAGACTTGGTCTGGCGTGGGTATCTCCCCAACATCTTCAGTGGTGAAGACTGAAGCAAAGAATTCATTCATCTGCAAATTTGATCAGCTCACTCTTTACTCCCTTCTCCAGATTATTAATGAATATATTAAACAACACCCATCCCAGTACAGATCCCTGGGGCGCTCCACTAGTTATTCTCTCCACTGTGATAACTGACCATTTACTCCTACTCTTTGCTTCCAATCTTTTAACCAGTTTCTGATCCATGATGGAACACTTCCTCTTATCTCGTGACTCTTTAATTTCCTCAAGAGTCTCTCATGAGGGACCTTATCAAACACCTTCTGAAAGTCCAGGTACGCTATATTGACCAGCTCACCTTATCCACATGCTTATTTACACCCTCAAAAATTCCAGTAGATTGTGAGGCATGGCTTCCTTTTCCTAAATCAATATGCTCATTAATTCTGTTCTTAATTGTTTCCACCAGTTTGCCCGGCACCAACATCAGTCTCATGGGTCTGTAGTTTCCAGGATCACTTCTGGAGCCCCTTTTTAAGTAGGCTACACATTTAAATAGGTTACAAATTACCAATAATAGATCTGTAACTTCATATTTGAGTTCCTTCAGAACTCTGGGATGAATACCATCTGGTCCTGGCTATTTGTTACTATTCAGTTTGTCAATTTGCTCTAGAACCTCCTCCAGAGTCATGCTTATTTGTGACAGTTCTTCGAATTCTTCACCTACAAAGACTGGGTATCTTCCCCAACATCCTCAGCAGTGAAGACCAAAGCAAAGAATTCATTCAGCTTGTCTGCAATGTCCCCATCCTCCCTGAGTGCCTTCTTCACATCCTGGTCATCTAATGGCCCAACCGACTCTCGAGCAGGCTTCCTACTTCTGATGTATTTGAAAAAGTAATTGTTGTTGTTTTTTGCATCTTCAGCGAGTCACTCCTCAAATTCCCTCTTGGCCTATCTTATTAACGTTTTACATCTAATTTGGCAATTCTTATGCTCTTTCCTATTTACTTCATTAGTAAATTGTAAAATAAATAAAAATTAGGACTAGCTTTCCTGTTTTTAAAGGATGCTTTTTTGGCTCTAATAGCTTTCTTCACTTCCCCATTTAGCCAAACTGACAGACGTTTGGTCCTCTTGCTACCTTCTTTTATTTGTGGAATACAATTAATCTGCACTTCGAAGATAGTGTTTTTAAATAATCTCCACCCTTCTTGCACAGATTTAATACTCGCAGCTGTTCCTTTTAGTTTCCCTCTCTTAACTAGTTTCTTCATTTGTACATAATTCCCTTTTTTAAAGTTAAAGGTTATTGTGGTAGGTGGTTGTTTTTTGTTTTGTCATCAATTTCCCTCCTTATAGCTCCACATTAAGTTCCTCCAAGAAACAGTCATTTACGACATCTAGAAAATTTTCTACATCACACCCTGATTCACCCAGTCAATATCGGGGTTAACGAAATCACCTGGTCTTACTGTATTTCCAACTTTAGTAGCCTGTCTGATCTCCCTTATTATTATTAGCAGTATTTGTAGCGCCAGCTCCTACGGCTTACAATCTAATAGACACGGAGGGGGGCGACAAGGAGAGGGGACATAGGGAGAGACAAGGGATAAATAACATTCAGCAGATGCGAAGTCTCAGGTGCACGTGTTTGGCTTGGTTGTAGTTAGGCAGGAGTCCTCAAGGAGGGCAGACAGTAAATATTGAAGGCAAGTTCTAGCAGGCGTCGGGAAAGGCAGTGAGGAAGAGGTGGGTTTTGAGGAGGAATTTAAAGGTGCGGAGGGAGGGGGCAAGGCAGATGTGGGGAGGGGGCAAGGCAGATGTGGGGAGGGAGAGCGTTCCAGGCGTGGGGGGCAGCCAGGGAGAAGGGATGAAGGCGGTTAGGGGAGCAGGGGAGACGAGGGAGAGCGAGGGTGGGGGCAGAGGAGGAGCGAAGAGTGTGTACAGGAGTGTGTAAGGAGACTAGGGTGGAGAGGTAAGGGGGAGCCAGGTTGTGAAGGGATTTGTATGTGAACACCAGGAGTTCGTGATGGATGCGTTGGAGAAGGGGGAGCCAGTGAAGCGAGGAGAGGAGAGGCTGCGCGTGGTTGAAGTGACGGGCCGAGCGGATGACCCTAGCAGTGGAGTTTTGGATGGAGATATGGGGGGACAGGTGAGAGTGGGAGAGGCCAGTAAGGAGGAGGTTGCAGTAGTCAAGGCGAGAGATGACCATGGCGTGAACAAGTGTTTTGGCTGAGGAGACGGAGAGAAAGGGGCTAATCTGAGCAATGTTGTGGAGCGCGAAGCGACAGGACTTGGCAACAGAGTCGATGTAAGGTTTAAAGGAAAGGTGAGTATCTCAGACGAAGCCCAAGCTATGGGCTTGGGGAGCGGGGCGGATGGTGACCCCATCAATAAGGATGGACAGAGAAGAGGGAGAGGAAGGGTAGGGAGGGAAGATGAGTTCAGTCTTAGCCATGTTGAGCTTGAGCTGACGTCGGGACATCCAGGCGGAGATATCAGAGAGACAGTTGATGAGGCGAGCTTGGACAGACAGGAAGACAGAGGGGGTGGAGAGAGAGAGAGAAAGTTGAGTGTCATCAGCATAAAGGTGGTATTGGAAGCCATGGAAGGCAATGAGTTTGCCAAGAGACAGGGTGTAGATAGAGAAGAGGAGTGTGCCCAGGACAGAGCCTTGGGGAACCCTAACTGAGTGGGGGATGGAGGAGGATTTGGAATTGGGAAGAGACACATTAAAGGAGCGGTCAGAGAGGTAGGAGGAGAATCAGTCAAGGACAGAGCCGCAGAAGCCTAGGGAGCCCAGTAGGAGTGTGTGGTTGACAGTGTCAAAGGCAGCAGAGAGGTCAAGGAGGACAAGAATGGAGTAAAGGTGCTTAGATTTAGTGACAAGTAGATCATTGGTGATCTTGGCAAGGGCAGTTTCAGTGGAGTGAAGGGGGCGGAAGCCAGATTGGAGATGGTCCAGGGAGGAGTTGGCAGAGAGGAGATCCAGGCAGCGGGAGCAGACAACACGTTCCAGAAGCTTAGAGTAGAAGGGAGACTAGACGGTAACTAGAGGGGTCAGAAGGGTTGAGGATGGGAGAGACAGTGGCATGATTGAAGGCGAAGGGGAAGGAGCCAGTGGAGAGGAAGAGATTAATGACATTTAAAGGGGGGGTGGGCAACAGTGAACGCAATGGAAGTCAGGAGGTGGGAGGGGATTGGTTCGAGAGGGTAGGTGGAGGGGTTGGAGGAAGAGAGCAAAGATGAGATTTCCTCAAAGGGGGAAGGAGGGGAGGGGGAGGGGTGGTGAGGGAGCTGGGAGAGGAGACGGGTGGGAAGCAATGTCTTGGTGGATCTTGTCAGTCATTGAGGTGAAGAATGATGCAAGATCCTGAGCAGAAAGGGAAGCGGGCGGAGGGGGGCAGGGGGGCTTTAGAAGGGAGTCAAAGATGGAGAAGAGGCGGCAGGGGTCACGAGAGTAGGATTCAACCCAGGAGGCATAGTAGTGTTGCCTCCCCAGGGAGATAGCGGAAGAGAGGGAGAATTTATAGTGGAGGAAGTCAAGGTGGGAGCGGAATTTGCGCCAGAGGCATTCAGCAGCCCAGGTGCAGGAGCAGAGGTAGCGGATAGTAGGGGTGAGCCAAGGACAGGGGTTTTGGGGCCGAGCGGGGCGGGAAGAGAGGGGGGCAAGAGAGTCAAGGGTTGTGGCGAGAGAGGTGTTGAAATAAGAGATGGCAGTATCAGAGGAAGGAGAGGGAGAAAGCAAAGTCTAAAGGGTTAATAGCCTTAAAATCACAGAAGGGGTGTGGAGCCAGGGACGAAGATGGGGGTTGATGGGAGAGGTTGAAGGAAGCAAGGTAATGTTCGGATATGGGACAAAGGTCAAAGGAGAGGTCAGCAACAGGACAGTTTCTGGAGAAGATGAGGTTGAGAGAGTGGCCACCGGTGTGGGTGGGGGCATCAGTCCAGAGACGGAGATCAAAGGAGGAGGCTCGGGAGAGAAAGCAGGAGATAGAGGACTGGGAAAGTGCGTCAACACAAATGTTGAAGTCACCAAGAATGAGAGTGGGGGTATCATCAGAAAGGAAGAAGGTAAGCCAGGATTCAAAGTCTGGGAGGAAAGGGAGGTAGGGGGGCGGTAGATGACAGCGACACGAAAGTGAAGGGGAGAGTAGAGACGCACAGAGTGAGCCTCGAAGGAGAGGGGCTGGAATTGACAGGGACATTTCACAGTCGGTTTCACTGTCCTGATCAGGAGGTCAATAGTATAGTCCAACTGTTATACACTTCCCTGTTACATGGAATTTCTATCCATAGAGAATAGAGCGTCTTGAATATTGTGTGCAGTTCTGGTCATCCCCGCTCCATAAGGATATAGTAAAACTGGAAAAGGTACAGAGAAGGGCAACAAAGATGATAAAGGGTATGGAATGGCTTCTGTATGAGGAATATGAGGAAAGGCTTGATAGGTTAGGGCTCTTCAGCTTGGAGAACAGACACTGAGAAGGATATGTCTGAAATTTATAAAATCATGAGTGGTGTGGAATGAGTAAATAGGGGTTATTTACCCTTTCAGATAGTACTAAGACTAGGGGAGACTCCATGAAACTAACTGGCAGCAGATTTAAAACAAATAAAAGAAAGTATTTTTTTCACTTAGTGTACCATTAACTCATGGAATGTGTTGCCAGAGGAGGTGTTCAAAGCCAGTAGCATAGCTGGGTTTTAAAATGATTGGATAAGTTCTTGGAGGATAAGTTCATTATTGACTATTATCCAAGTAGGTTACGGGATGTAGCTTCTGACTGTCAGGAGCTGGGGGAATAAACAACAGGGAATGGATTATCCCATTATTACCTGCTGGGTACTTCTCCAAAGCAACTGAGATTAGCCATTGTTGGAGACAGGATGCTGGGTTTGATGGACCATTGGTCTGACTCAGCATGGTACTACTTATGTACTCCTATGTGTAAAGGAAACCAGGCTAATGTCAAGTTACAGTATATTTATTCATAACCTGTTTAAACATGCCTAAAAAGTGTGTGCAAATTTTAGTATTCCTCCTCAGAAAAATTTGTGTGGGAAGAGACACTTCTCAGCTGCAGGAGAATGAGTTCTCAGGAAGGACAGCAGCATTTAAAAACAGCAGTTTGTTTGTTTGTTTATTTATTTATTCATTTCATTTTTACCCCACCCCTCTTGCAATAAACGACGTGGGGCGGCTTACAGTGTCACAAATAAACAATAATCACACTATAAAAATATAAATAGCATAAAAACAAATAGCAATATAAAACAGTACTAAACCTCTGACCGTGTGCATAGAAAACCTAGAATACCCGTAAGTACGTAAAATACCCTCATCCAACAAATCCATCCCACCCTCTCCTCATTCCCCGCCAAATGCCTGGCGGAAGAGCCAGGTTTTGCTGTTTTGTCGGAAGGTGAGAATATTTGGGCTGAGGTGAACCTCCACCGGGAGGGACTTCCAGAGCGGTGGCGCAGCCGCTGAGAATACCCTCCTGTCTGTCCAAACTCGTCGGTAGCATGGGACTTACAGGAGGGCATCCCCGGACAACCACAGGGGCCCTTTGTTTGGGTTAGACTTGTTCTCTGCTTGTTCTATGTTAACATTAAAAACGGTGATTTGTCTTTATGCAAACATCTTTGCTCATGTTACTAACAACCTTTTCTGCCAGCCTTGTGAAATCCTGCTAACCAAGAAATAATTTCTAAGGCATCTGACCAGTGCTGTCCTCACTGGCAGAATCTAACCTTTTGGTAAAAGCAAAAAACAAGCAAGCAAACAATGAAACCAACGACACCAACCCCAAGCCTGTAATTGATTCCTGCAGTTGCTGCTGTTGCGTTTTGTTAGGCCTCTAGGGGGAGCTTCACTCATTCTGCCTTGGTTCAGAGCACTGGGGGAGAAGCTGCAAACCTTGTGACTTCCCTTACTCTGGGCAAGCGATTTAGGGGAATGAAGATCTGCTAGCTCTCTGGGTCTTCCTCTTTGTTTGGGATAGGCTTGTTCTCTGTTCCCCTCCTTTTCGGATACCTTGCTTAAGCCTAAGCACAACACCAGCAGTCTTCTCCCTCTGCAGAGGGCCCCCTTCCCAGTATGCAGAGTTCCTCTTAATTGCCTCTCTTGCTGTGTTTTCTTTCTGGTTCCTTGTTTCCTGCTCCCTCTCTTAAAACTCACTGCTGTTTTACTGGAAATGCACTGTAGAATTCGGATTGCTGCCAGGATGCCCCGTAAATGACCGCATGGTGGTGTTAAATGGTGAGTTCACCCGGAGGGGGATCATGAGAGTCTTGCCAGAGTGAGGTGGCAACTCTGGGGAAATTAAACCAGAGCAGTAATGCTGGGCATGCAGCGTCTGTGTGCGACAACAGCACTGTCATGAACCCTAGCACAGGGGGAAAACTGGTCCCCACCGAGTCTTCTAATCTTCATTTCTAAGGAAAAACTGATCTCCGCCTCGATGGTAGCACTGCTGTTAACAACATGACAGCTTCGTACAGTTGTAGAAAACAGACAAGCGCCGACCGTAACCTGATTGGGTAATATGGGTTTTTTGAGGACTAGCGTGGCTTTTTTGTGCATGATAGCACTGGGGCTGTTTTTACCAATGCTGTTTCTTTCTTGAAAATGTAGAAATGTGTAAAGATTGAATCGCTGTGTAACTTCCATGTAACAGAACAATGTGTCAAGATGCAATGCCACTTGTGGACTGACATGTTCATGTATATAATACGTATATCTTTTTAAAATATACATTTTGCATTAAATTAGTACCCAATGTGACCTTGTTGCCTCGCTCCATTCTTGTCTCTAGCCAACCCACTTCCCCTTGCATCTTTTTCTCTTCTTCCTTTTGTCTATTTTTTTGATATTGTGTGACCACTTGGCCCTTCACCTTGGGTCTTTTATAAATGAGATGTTAGCCCGCTGGAGTTCGTGTTCAGCCCTTGGAGCCCCAATCACATGGTTTAGTGTGTAGCGCTAATAAACAGGCAGTCCCACGCCTGCATTTCACGTGCTGGCAGCAGCCGCCACCAGTGACACCACTCAACGCTTTCCAGCTCCGATGGAATGGGGGAATCACGACCAGGAAAGGCTTCTTCCCTAGCCATGACCCACTTTTCCATCAGCAGGAGCACTAGTGTGCTCTCCCATCAGACATGCAGAGGCTTTTCCATCAGAAGCAGTGCTAGTGTACTCGTCCAGCAGACAGGTGGCTGAGAGAGGAGGGCGTGATCGTGCTTTCCCAGGTGACAGGTGGCTGTGAGAGGAGAGAGCGAGGCAGGGGACACCTGCACTCCTCTCTCTGTTTGGGAAAGAAACCAAGGGAGGGGTGAGGCTCCTCTGGAGGATTCATAGGGCTCCTGCGCTCTGCTTGGAAAAGGAATCGGTGGAACGGGAGGGAGGAGCAAGCCTCCTCTGGGGCTCCTGTGTTCTGTTTGGGAAAGGAAAGGAATCAAGAGGAGCAAGGCTTCTCCAGAGGAGCCTCGCCCCTCCCTCACTCTCCTCGGTTCCTTTCCCAAATGGAGAGAGGTGTGCAGGCAGATGCAGAGCCCCCCCTCGTGCCTCAGGCACCTCGGGGAGGCTAGCAACAATGATAAAAACAATATAAAACAGCAATATAAAAACAAATACATATTAAAACAACTAGACCTGGGCTTAAAAGACTAAACCCCCCCCCCACACACACACACTACCTTTCTCCCCCGCTAAACACTTGGTGGAACAGCCATGTTTTACGACAACAGCGGAAGTTGGGGAGATCCGGGGACAAACAGGCCTCCACGAGGAGGGAGTGCCACAGCTTCGGGCCGGCCACCGAGAACGCCCTTTCCATGGTCCCTGTAAGTAAAACCCGGGGGACCTCAAGAAGGGTGCCCCCGGTGGACTGCAGGGGCTGCTCCAGAACATGGGGTGAGGCGGTCTCGCAGGTAAGTGGGCACTAGACCGTATAGGGTTTTATAGGTTAAAACCAACATCTTGAATCCTTCCTGCACCCCCTTCCTTGGTCTCTCCTCTCTCAACCGCCTGTCCGTTGAGGGAACACAGTCACTTCTCTAGGAGCCGCCTCTCAGCTGAGAGAGTGCACTAAGTGCAACTCTACGGTGCTGGCGGACCTGGGGGCTGCACATAACCTAACTAATGAAATGTGGCCATGTGGGCGCCCATTAGTCCATACTGGCCTACACGGTGCACCCACAATGTACCTAGACAACGCAGTGAGTGGGGGCTACGTGGGGGTGCAGGTTAACATCTGGCAAACACCTAATAGATGAGCAGGTGAACACCCACCTGCTGGGGGCTAATGTGGTCTATCGTCTCATTTATTTTCACCCCTTCTCTGGTACCAGCTGCAGCTGTTTGTCCTGTATAGTTACACCCACGGTTTCAAACATACTTGTATGTGCTTTAACTTTCAATAAGTTGTAAACTTCAAAAAGAGGGCTTGAGATGATTCTCTTCCTCAATAAAGCTAGAACTTTGTTTACATCATCACCTATTGCTAAAAAGACTGGTTTTATTATTATTTTTATGATTTATATAATGCCAGCAGTGTACCTGGCACTGCACAATCAGTAGTTGTAGATCGGTCCCTATCCCAGGGGGCTTACAATCTAAGAGAGATGGAAGGGGGAGAAAAGGGTGAAGTGAACATCGGGAGGGACAAGGATACATTCATGAGATTGAGAAGCTGCAGGTACACGTGCTTAACGTAGTTACAGGGAACTAACTTAGTAACTAACTATAGGTTTTCCTATCGAATTTCATTCCAGGTGGATGTTCTTAAGGCAATAGCTCCTCCCTTATTGAAAGAGTTTGGAATCGATGGTGAAGGGCTTGAATTGAAAGTAAGATTTTTATTTATTTATTTATTTTTAAATGGCCGTTTGACACTGGTTCCCATGATGTTTCACACTCATTCACATGGGGCTACACATTTACTGCCCTCAACTGTCTTTATGAGATAACAATTGCTTGCTCATCTTGTAAACCTTTTGCTGGCTGGTAAAGCCAGTGTCTCTATTGTGTGTGGTGGCAGAAAGATATAGAGTTATGTCATTGAGTGGTGGAAATGAGAAGATGATATGCATAGCATCAGTGTTTTCAAACTGTTTCCCCTGTTCTCTTGTCCCTTGGAACAAATCTCCATTCCTATCCCCTCCTACCATCTATTTGATCCTTCTCTTCTGCCTTATTCCCTCCACCTTTTCATCTAAAGTCGGGGCATTATAGCATATCTTCTGTGTCTCTATTTTATGGTCAATGTATTTCAACAACTTCTAACACCATGACTGCCCTACAATTTGGGTCACACTTCTGCAGTCCTGAAGCTCTGAGTTTTGCAGTTTCACAGAAATGAGCTTTGAAGCCAAAGCAGTTTTTCCCAAACTTTTTAAACTGCTTCCTCTTGTCTGTGGTAGCTGAGGCCGCTCTCCTCCCCCCCTTTCTCTGTCTCCCTTTCCATTCTTCTGTTGCTACTCTGTCATTTTGCCAGCTGGGCTCCTTGTGCTTTCTCCTTTCAGCCCAATACCTTCCAGCCCCCCAGTTTGTGAGCAACTAGGATAGCATGTGAGAATTAAATTATAGTGCCTCCAAATTTAAAAGCACTTTAAAACCATAATCCCACACTTTTTCTTGCCAGCTAAGAGCTCCTGAGTATTTATTTAATTTTGTGTACATATGGATTAATTATTTAAAGTACTTGCTGTCTCTGACAGGCTTGAGGCATCTATGTGCTTGTTTGTTTTATGCGACTGAGTTTGGGATTTGAGGTTTATTTTTTTGTATATTAAGCAGGGACCCACGTTCACTGTGGGGTTTTTTCATTGGTGGCAATGGGGAAAACACAGAGAGCAGGAGTCCCTGGTATTGAGCCTGAGAAAATATTCACTAATTTCTTGGAGGCAAAGCTATGTTCTTCAGCAACTTGCTTCTATTTCCACCCTACTTAATGTTTCAGTGGGAGGTAGTACCTACCTTATTTAGATATAGGATGGATCTTTGTTGATGGAAAAATACTATAGCATTGATTTAGGCATCAATTCTGCTTGCCAGAGAGCCAATGTGGTGTAATGGATACATTGCTGGACTTGGACCTGGGAATCCAGGGTTCAAATCTTGCCCTAGCTATGACTCACTGGATGGTCTTAAGCAAGTCACAACCTCTCTGCCTCAGTTTCCATCTGTAAACTGGGAACATGTGTGTCTGTCTCTCACTGTGTTCCCCTCACCCTTGTGTATCTTAGATTGTAAGCCCACCGGGCAGGGACCTGTCTCCAAAATTCTGTGACTGTAAAAGTGCTGTATGTGCCTACTGTTTTCCACAATAATTGCTCTAGCAATGTGGTTTTTCACCCATTTAAAAAATAAATAAATTATTTATTAAAAAGATTTAATATCCTGCCCCTCCTGCCACATGTATTTGACATCCATTTGTAAATCTTGAAAGCCTGCTGTGACGTAGTAAGGATGTGATATACCACTAGCGGCATTCTGTTGATGACCTTTTGATACATTTTGGTGGCCCCCATTTTGGGTTATGACCCATGGACTGAGAAATGTTACTCTAGTGGACAGTAGAATCCATTTAAGTAGAACTTGCATAACTTGAATTTCTGGATAGGTGGAATTAATTTGTTTTCCTCAGGTCTATGGGAATGTATTGCTTCTTGATCTGGATAAGTAGAATTCTGAACCCTGATAACTCAAGTTTTTAATGTGTATAGAATATACCCACCCAGCTAAAAATATCAGGACCTTTGGGCATATTAATGATTTCTTTGCAGATGTGGTTAAAATACTGTGGTATATACCTTGTCAGGGTGAGTCTGTCAGGTAGACTGGAGATGGACATTAGGAAACCTCCGTTCTCTCCATCTCTGCTCTCCTGACAGCCAGGAAGAGACCTGTGTGGGTGTGAAATCCTGTCCATTCCAATTCTGTGCTTCCTTAAGTTGGCTATATAGGGAGTGTGCACCAGTTTTCCCTGTCTCCAGCCCACCCAAAACTCCGAAGCTTAAACTTTTTTACATGGCCAGAGAAATTCGACTTAAGCAGACTCCAGTGTATATGGAATTTAAAGCCTCATTTTGAATTTGTAGCTATGTTCTCTCTAACCTCTCTTCCTCGTTGATTTTTCTGTTGTTGCAGATCACTAGAAGAGGTATGCCCCCAAAAGGAGGCGGAGAAGTGATATTTTCCTGTCCAGTCAGGAAGGTTTTAAGACCCATTCAATTTACAGACCCTGGCAAAATTAAGCTCATAAGAGGAATGGCGTATCCTTTTTTCCTTGTGTGTGTTGTTTTTTTTAAAAGATTTTGTTAAGCTTTCACAGTCTGAAATTTATCCCATGATTAAAGGGATGGTAGAGCAATAGATGTGTATCATTTTCTGCTTAACCCCATACAGTGGGAAATATTGTGGATTATAGGATTGTAGCCAGGTCTTCATCCAAAAGATAACCAAAACGTGGTAAGCAAAAGATGAAACCAGCAGGAGGTTTCTTCTTAAAGTAAATGGTTAGTTGGAAAAGGAAATGTTTTCCATCAGGAGTCGTGCAACAATACGGAAGAGTAAATATCATAAATGGATTTGTAAAAGGATCTAGGTTAGTTTGTTGCAGTTTGGCCTTGGGATCTTTTAATAGGGGTTATAATAAGTGTGACTGTTTCTATATATTTTGGTGAAAACCATAAATCTAATTGCGTAGAATAGGATCAGAAATTTTATGCTATTCCTACTGCATGGCATGCCTGTGGATATAAGCCTCTTGTAGCACCGTAATTAGTTAGCTCCTAGATTTCAGTGATATTGCCAGCAGTGGAAATAAACAATGCAGCTGGGGGGTATGCGCAAGAGCAGGGGTGGTGCGCATTGCAGGGCACCAGGGGCCTGATCCCCCTCAGCGCACACTTCATTCTTTTAAAAAGAAAGAAGGAAAAAAAAACTTCTCACCTGAGTCCCAAAGGCACCGAGGGGGGGGAGCCAGCAACCCGCCCAGACTTGCTCTGAGTACTATTGTTCAGCAATCAGCTGAGTGCTCAGAGTTGTTGTTGTTGTGCCTCCTTGGACACATGTGCAGGCAGGAGCTGAGGGGGTGGGGGGCCAGTGCCTCCTGCTGAGTTTGCTCTAAGGAGTCCCTTAAGGGACAAAACTTTACAAAAGCGATTTGGGCTGTTCGACTTAGAGTCCATGCGGCCTGCATGGGGAAAAGCACTTTTCTCTTCCCACCAGTGGGGGCAGTGTTCCACAGAACCCTATGAGCTGCTTTGAAAGCTTCTGTTTGGACTGGAGACTCAAACATCCAGGCAGTGTGTGCCTGTGCACAGCTGCTGCTGTTGAGGGCCCCGGCTGCCTGCCTGTACTCCACCCCCTAGGGTGGGGTTGAGAGCTCTCCTTGTTTGGCATGCTGGTGATCTGTGCCATTTTGGTGGAGAGTGCTGACTGGCCTGGCTTGTTTGTGACTTTGTTACCCCACGCTGCTGCTGAACTGCATCAGACACATCCCCATTGGTGAGGAAGTTATTTTTAGTTATTTTGCTTGGAAACAATGGTGAAAAGGGGGGCTGGGGGGGGGGAGAGCGAATGATTTCT